>CM048745.1:680037183-680317183 GCA_026315105.1 Locusta migratoria
GAAACGTTAAAGGAAGCTCTCCAAATGCTACAGGAAGGACTCTGTAAACGTTACACATTCTCTAATACGCTCCCGACATTTCACAGAAACCATTTGTGTAAGGGATCTACGTCAGAATTTCTTAATTTGCCATGGAAAAAAAGTGTCTCAAAGATTCCTGTTCTTTTACAGTGGACAGTTCATATTAGAGACATTGTTAATATGTTTGTGATCTTATATGTTACTCACACGTAACGCGTAAATCTATGATACTATGTCCCAGCAGTCCTAACTCCAATATTGTACAGCAGAATAGCACTTTGTATTTAAGGCAGAAACAATATCTTTCGTCATAAACTTAATATAAATGCCATAGCGGAGTAAGCCTGTGCAGGCCGTTTGGGAGCGCGCAGTCCCACAGTGACGTCACAGCGTTACCCAATGGCAGAGCAGAGCGCTTACTGCCCAACCTTATATTTATTAACCTTGTGAATCACCGGCGTGCAGATAGGGATGCAACATCGTTGATAAAAACATCGATGTTGTAGGAAGCTGAAAGGTGGAAAGAGTACATAGAGCAGCTCTACAAAGGAAATGAACTTAGAGACGATGTTGTGGGAAGGGATGAAGAAGTAGATCAAGATGAAATAGGAGATACTATACTGAGAGATGAATTTGACAGAGCCCTGAAAGAATAAGGTCGGAAAAAGGCCCTAGGAGTAGATGACATACCCTCAGAGCTACTAAAGTCTCTGGGAGAGCCAGCCATGACAAAACTATTTGAACTGGTGTGTAGGATATATGAGACAGGCGAAATACCCTCAGACTTTAAGAAAAATGTAATAATTCCCATTCCAAATCAAACTGTTCCAATGTTTTTATAGCTTATGGGACGTAACTAAGGGGTCATCAGTCCCTAAACTTACAAACTACTTATGAACTAGCTAATTCTAAGGATGGCACAAATATTCATGCCCGAGGGGGGATTCGAACCCCCGACCGTAGTGGCCGTGCAGACCGTGACTGGAGCGCCTCAGTCCCCTCGGCCACCGCGGCCGGCCCCACTCCAAAGAAATCAGGTGCAGACAGGTGTGAAAATTACAGAACCATCAGTTTGATAAGTCATGGTTGCAAAATTTTAACACGAATTATCTACAGGAGAATGGAAAAGCTGGTAGAAGCTGACCTCGGGGAAGATCAGTTTGGGTTCAGGAGGAACGTAGGAACCCGGGAGGCAATACTCACTTTACGTCTTATCTTAGAAGATAGATTAAGAAAAAGCAAACCTACATTTTTAGCTTTTGTAGATTTGGAGAAAGCGTTTGACATTGTTGACTGGGATACACTCTTTCAAATTCTGAAGTCAGCAGGGGTAAAATACAGGGAAAGGAGAGTTATTTACAACTTGTACAAAAGCCAGACCGCAGTTATTAGACTCGAAGGGCATGAAAAGGAAGCCAGTTTGGAAGGGAGTAAGACAGGGTTGTAGCCTTTCTCCGATTTTATTTAATTTGTACATCGAGCAGGCGGTGAAGGAAAGCAAGGAAAAATTTGGAATAGGGATTAAAGTACAGGGGGAAGAAATAAAAACATTGCGTTTTGCTGATGACATTGTAATTCTGTCAGAGACAGCAAAGGACCTGGAAGAGCAGTTGAATGGAATGGACAGCGTGTTGAAGAGCAAAACAAAAATAATGGAATGCGGTCTCAGAAAATCAGGCGATGCTGAAAGAATTAGATTAGGTAACGAAAAAATGAAGGTGGTAGATGAGTTTTGTTACTTGGGCTGTAAAATAACATGTGATGGACGCAGTACAGAGGATATAAAATGCAGAATGGCAATGGGAAGAAAAGCATTTTTGAAAAAGAGAAATTTGCTAAATTCGAATATTAATTTAAGTGTAAGGAAGTCTTTTCTGAAGGCATTTGTGTCGAGTGTTGCCTTGTACGGGAGTGAAACATGGACGATAAGCAGTGCGGACAGGAAGAGAATAGAGGCTTTTGAAATGTGGTGCTACAGAAGAATGCTGAAGATTAGGTGGGTAGATCGCATAACTAATGAAGAGGTACTGAACAGAATTGGTGAGAAAAGGAATTTTTGGCATACCCTGACCGAAAGAAGAGATCGCTTGGTAGTACACATTCTTAGACAGCGAGGAATCGTAAATGAAGCATTGGAGGGGAGTGTGTGGGGTAAAAATCGCAGAGGGAGACCAAGAGACGCGTATATTAAGCAGATTCAAGTGGATGTGGGTTGCCGTTCTTATGAGGAGATGAAAAGGCTTTCTCAGGATAGAGTAGGGTGTAGAGCTGCATCAAACCAGTCTCCGGACTGAAGACCATAACAACAACATTACATCGATTTGTTCATTACATGCGAAATAACTTGTGTTTTGTTGACGTATTGCATTTTTCTCAGCTGTCGACGTGGAGAAAATTAAACATTATGCATCTTTCAGTTATTACTTACTAATGTATTTTTAAAATGAATATTCATCAATGAAGTTTATCAAATCATGTACCTTGCTGAAATGGACATCTATGTTGTACTTGGCTTGTTGCTTTTTGTCTCGGGTTTTTCGTCGACTTTTGTTTGATGTTTTAACTGAAGTTTTGACAGTACGATATCAGTCTGACTGTCAAAGATTCGATTCCACTGATGTTGGAGGGTGAAATTTCAGCAATGCCAGCAGCCCGTGTTGGACAAACATCAGATTAATCATCAAATTGTTTCTATTTCAAAAGTATGAAAACAGCGACGACATCAGGAGCACCACACTTGAGCTAACGCTGGCTGAGCAACTAATCAAGTAATAATTGAGTTGCCAATCAATTGTTGAACGATGTCGATAGTTTTGGACTTCTGTCGTCGATGCATCGGTGATACATCGCTGTTCAAAACATCGATGTTTATGGACGAAACATCGATGTTTTCAAAACATCGATGTATCGTTTGCATCCCTACGTGCAGATGACGGCTCTACCAATGCACCGTACAGTGTTTTCCTTATTCATCCTCTGGATATCATACACTTCTATGAATGACGTAAAACCAACAATTCACATACGTACAAAGTCTACGTCTTGCTTTTTACCTCAGCAAATTCTTTAATTACGCAATGTGATGCCACACGGTAGGGAGGGTGGGGGAATTACACGCATGCGGGTAATCACCAGCAGGCTGAATTCAGTTTCAATGGTGCCAGAGTTGCCAGGTTTTTCTATTGCTCTGTCGCCAAATTTTAAACAAAAAGTAGCCAAAATATCGCCATCTTCACAACAATAAAATGCCAAAATATAACCATCTTTACATCAGTAAAATAGACAAACATTGCAACATTTAATCTGTTAACATTATTATGCTATGGTAATTATGGCATGTTACTCGACAATAATAATCCTGAAATTCAAGGAGTAAGCTGGTTACTGAGTAAAAGGTAACACAAACTGTGGCACTCTCACATTCACAGACATCAGACCGAACTTTCCAAGGAAACTCTTACTTCACAGAAACATTTATCTGAGTCCATCCAAGGACTGAACCCAGACACACCACCAGCTGACAATGCAGGCAGTCAAAATATTGACACATTGTAAATATAATAGAGAGACTCCGGAAATTCAGTTCGATTACCAATCACTTTCATCTTCTTAAAAACAAATATTTACACATGTTAAATAGAGTTATTGAATCTTTCAAACATTTCTTGAATACACACAAAATTATTACAACGTTTTGAGGTGAGGTAATTTATATTAATACACAAGCATTTCATACTTTGAGGTAAGATGGGCTTTAAATCGTAATAATGCGTCATTACACATTGAAAAATCAGCCATGAGAACGACTGGAAAATCACTGCGTGTTCTCCGTCGACATTTATACTCTGTAAATCATTGTTAACTACTGTGAAGTGCGTAGCAAAGGGCTCGCTTCACAGTACCAGTTGTTACGAATTTCTGTTGTGTTGTCGTATGGAACGCAGAAAAAGATACTGTTTAAATGCTTCCTTGCATGCTATAATTTATAACATCTTATCCTCATGTTCTCACCGGGAGCCATACATATGGTGTTGTTGTATACTTCGAGATATCATTTAAAGCCTGTTCTCTAACCATTGTAAGTAGGGTACATGAGGTAGTTTACGTCTATCTTCAAGAGTCTGTAAGTTGAGTTTGTTTACATTTCTGTGACACTCTCCCACACATCCATGATACTTGAAAACATTTGTGCTAACTTGTGTAGATTGATTTCATTTCCCCAGCATTCCTCCGAAGTTTAGCCGGTATCATTGACGCAATGTCTAAAGAGTGATTGCTTAACATTCGTTGTATTTGAAGTTAAATAAAATAGCCATTAAGTTGCCAACCAATTCCTTTAATAGCCAAATTTAACCGCCAATCGCCAGACTGATGAAATGGCTACTATTATAAGAAAAAGATAGCCAAGAATGCTAAAAATCGCCACACCTGGCAACCCTGATTATGGTGCAGGCCTTGCCCAGTTGGTGCGCTGCACCCTGCTGGCAGGAGTAACACGTACAGCGCAATACACGCCAGCCATTTCCCAGTGGCATTGTTGGAGCCTCGTTAGTTGCAGCAGTAAAGTGTTCTTTATTTTCAAGGTGTTTGATGTAATTTTCGTCAGCTGTATTTTGCAATGTAAGTGGTACTATAAGTTGCTTTAAGGCAATGTTTTGCATATCAACTTCCAACCCTAGATGTAAACTTTCATTTAATTATAGATTTGTGATCTGATAGTAGCCAAGTTATGCATAGGTTAGTCATAGAAATCACTGTGGGTGTAATAGCATGCGGCTGTTCAAGTGCGTGGTATTCCCCTTTGATAATAAAAGCAGCATGTTTTATTTTCAATTCTATCGAGCTTTAATTTTTTTAAATGTCAGATGACTATCATCATCATCATCATCATCATTAGAGACAGATTATGCCTTTTAGCGTTCAGTCTGGAGCAAAGTACCTCTAATAAAATTCCTCCATGATCTCCTATTCACTGCTAACATTTATGCCTCGTCTGATGTTATGGCTTTTTACTTCAAAATCATTCTGCACCGAATCTAAGTAGGTTCTTTCTTCCTGGTCTACCTCGACTCCTCTTACCCTCCGCTGCCCTCAAGAGTCTCTTAGGTAAACTTGCTTCTCCCATGCGTGTAACATGACCCCCACCATCTCAGTCTGTTCGCTCTAACTGCTTCATCTATGGTGTTCATTCCCAGTTGTTCTTTGATTTCCTCATTATGGACACCCTCCTGCCATTGTTCCCATCTATTAGTACCTGCAATCATTCTTGCCACTTTCATGTCTGTAACCTCTACCTTATGAATAAGGTAACCTGTATCCACCCAACTTTCACTCCCATACAACAAAGCTGGTCGAAAGATAGAGAGGTGCACTGCTAACTTAGTCTTGGTACTTAATTCCTTCTTGCAAAAGAGAGTAGATCTTAGCTGAGCACTCACTGCATTAGCTTTGATGCACCTCGATTCCAGTTCTTTCGCTACGTCGCCATTCTGTGAGAAAATACATCCCAGGTACTTGAAACTGTCTACCTTTGTTCCTCCTATCTGGCACTCAGTCTGTTTGAATCTCTTTCCCACAGACATTACCTTCGTTTTGGAGATGCTGATCTTCATTCATAATCCTTGCACCTCTGATCGAGCTCTGAAATATTAGTTTGCAACCTTTCAATCGAATCTGCCATTACAACTAAGTCATCCGCATATGCGAGACTGCTTATTTTGTTCTGACCTATTTTAACGATCCATGAATAGTATGAACAACAGTGGTGACAGGTTACAGCCCTGTCTTACACCTGAAACTACCCTGAACCATGAGCTTAATTTGCCATCTACTCTAACTGCTGCCTGACAGTCTATGTAAAGCCCTTTAATTACCTGCAAAAGTTTGCCTCCTGTACCATAATCTTGAAGAACTGACAGTAGCTTCCTCCTAGGAACACGGTCATAAGCCTTTTCCAGATCTATGAAACATAGATACAATTCACTGTTCCACTCATAGCACTTTTCCATTACCTGAACTAGGCTAAAGATCTGGTCGTGACAGCCTCTAAGAGGCCTAAACCCACACTGATTTTCATCTAACTTGTCCTCAATTAATACTCGCACTCTCCTCTCAACAATACCTGTGAATATTTTGCCTACAACGCTAATTAAGGAGATACCTCGATAGTTGTTGCAATCTTTTCTGTTTACATGTTTGAAAATTGGTGTGATTACCGCTTTCGTCCAGACGGAACCTGTCCGGATTCCCATGCCTTTTCAATTATCCTGTGTAACCATTTGAGACCAGATATTCACTGTATTTGACGAGTTCCGGCTTAATTTCATCCACCCTAGCCGCTTTATTGCACTGTAATCTACTGACCATTTTCTCCACTTCCTCAAATGAGATCTTGTTTCCATCGTCGTTCCTATCCCATTCTACCTGAAAATCTGACACATCATTTAACGTTTCACCTTCTTCAAAATATCCCCTCCATCTGCTCAAGGCATACACAGGATTGGCTAGCAGCTTTCCTGACCTGTCCAAAACACTTGTTAATTCCTTCTTCCCTCCCTTTCGAAGATTGCTAATTACGCTCCAAAATGTTTATCCCGCAGCTTGACCCAGAGTTTCTAGCTTGTTTCTATAGTCTTCCCATGATTTCTGCTTGGAGTCTGCAATTATCCGTTTGGCTTTGTTTCTTTCTTTAACATAACTTTCTCTGTCTGCCTGATTTCTAGTATGGAGCCATTTTTGAAATGCCTTCTTTTTCTTTTTTACAGGCTGCCTTGACGGTGTCATTCCACCAAGCTGTCTGCTTTTCCTGCCTTTACACACTACTGTTCCAAGACATGCTCTAGCTGCTTCCAGTGTTGTGTCCTGTACCTTGACCATTCCTCTTCCAGTGACTGTAAGTCATTAAATTCCACTAACTGGTACCTTTCCGAGATCATTGTTATGCATTTGTGCCTAATTTCCTTGTCTTGGAGCTTCTCCACTCTTATCCTTCTACACATGGACCTGACTTTCTGCTCTTTTGGCCTCACGAAACCAATTTCACTGCAGATTAAATAATGATCAGTATCATCAAAGAATCCCCTGAAAACACGTGTTTCCTTGACTGTCTTCCTGCATTCCTGGTCTGTTATTATATAGTCAATGATAGATCTGGTTCCCCTTCCTTCCCAAGTATAGCGGTGAATGTCTTTATGCTTAAAGAAGGAGTTTGTGATAACTAAGCCCATACTGGAACAGAAATCCAAGAGCTGTTTTCCGTTCCTGTTGGCCTCCATGTCCTCTCCAAACTTACCCATAACCTTTTTATAACCTTCTGTTCGATTTCCTATCCTCGCGTTGAAATCACCCATGAGTAAAATACTATCCTTATCCTTAACAACTACATCACTAAGTGCGTTGTAAAATTTGTCCATCTCATCTTGATCTGTCCCTTCACAGGGTGAATACACTGCCACAATCCTAATTTTCTTGCTGATGATGGTCAATTCTATCCACATCAGTCATTCATTTACGTAACTTATTGCAATTATGCTGGGTTCGATTGCTTTCCTGATGTAAAATCCTACACCCCACTGTGCTCTTCCTACTTTGACTCCTGACAGGTAGACCTTGTATTCTCTGACTTCGTCCTCTTTCTCTCCCCTTACTCCAACGTCACTAACAGCTGAAACATCTAACCCCATCTTACTTGAAGCCTCCGCCAGCTCTACCTTCTCCCCCGTGTAATCCCCATTGATATTAATAACTCCCCATCTCATTCCAGATCGTTTGCAAAGTCGTATCTGAGGAGTCCCTGGTCTGTCAATTAGAGGTGGGACTCCATCACCTCCAAAGGTCCAAGGCATTTTGCTCTGATTGTTGCCAGCATGATATTGAAGTACCTGGGAAGCAGATTGCTAGCCTTACTAGCCCAGGGCCCCACTGGGATTTACCCCTAACGGTTGAGGGACTAACCGATGGATTTGTTAATCTTTGCCGTCGGAGCACAAAGGTGGCCACGACTCAGAATATGTCCAAGATGCCCAACTTTATTCCAAAGTAACTGGTACAGTCAGTGGCGTAACTAGAACTTGGCTTTTGGGGGGGGGGGGTAGATCTGCTTGACGAGCAAAATTTTAGTCAGTTTACAGACAGACTACCATCTACCACTCCCGTTGAAGAAATTCACTCCCATCCAACGAAAGCTTATGGTAAAACACCCCAAGTTTCCAATCTTTACCTTTACCAGATTGCTGTTTTTTTTTTTTTTTTTTTTTGCGTGTCGTTCTAACATCCCCCCCCCCCCGCACAGAAAAAAAAAAAAAAAAAAAAAACAGCAATCTGGTAAAGGTAAAGATTGGAAACTTGGGGTGTTTTACCATAAGCTTTCGTTGGATGGGAGTGAATTTCTTCAACGGGAGTGGTAGATGGTAGTCTGTCTGTAAACTGACTAAAATTTTGCTCGTCAAGCAGATCTATCCCCCCCCCCCCCCCCAAAAGCCAAGTTCTAGTTACGCCACTGACTGTACCAGTTACTTTGGAATAAGGTTGGGCATCTTGGACATATTCTGAGTCGTGGCCACCTTTGTGCTTCGACGGCAAAGATTAACAAATCCACCGGTTAGTCCCTCAACCGTTAGGGGTAAATCCCAGTGGGGCCCTGGGCTAGTAAGGCTAGCAATCTGCTTCCCAGGTACTTCAATATCATGCTGGCAACAATCAGAGCAAAATGCCTCGGACCTTTGGAGGTGATGGAGTCCCACCTCTAATTGACAGACCAGAGACTCCTCAGATACGACTTGGCAAACGATCTGGAATGAGATGGGGAGCTATTAATATCAATGGGGGGGGGTGTTCTATCCCCCTCATCCCCCCCCCCCCCCCCCCCATAGTTACGCCACTGGGTACAGTATCCCGTCAGGACCACTTACATGGCCACTCATACGTTGCCCGTGGTTCATGAAATAGGACATGATTACAGGAACCCACACAGATGACTATATAAAAGGAAAACCCAGAAAACACAATCGAGTCAAGAGGAACTTAAGGCTCTAGAGGCCATAAATTCTGGAAGGAAAAAAAAGAGAATTATAAGAGCTTTTGGGATTCGTGAAGCTACTCTGCATACAGTACGAGAATGATATCGAAAAATACCAAGGGGCCAAAACTTAAAAGAAACCTAACATTTTCGACTGAACAGGAAAATGAGATTAGAGATCATGTTATTACAATAGCCAAGCTGTTCTATGGCATTACATGCATCCAACTACAAAAGATTGCATTTGAGTATTCAGAGGCTAACAAGATTGCAAACAATTTTGGTAAGTCATCTAGGTTAGCTGGAAAGGATTGGCTAGCTCTATTTTTAAAAAGAAACCAAATCATTAGCCCGAGAAAACTTGGAGCAACTAGAATTAATAAAATACAGGCATTTAATGAAGAAGAGGTTAATGCATCTTTAAAAAAACATATAAAATATTTGTACAGAACAACATTTGTAACCAATAAACGAATAAAAATATTTATTGTCCGTTTCTACGGTTTGTTTGTTTTGTGTGTTATTACCTAAGGGGTGGAGAATACCATGCATTTACACTTTTTTAATTTAATGTTAAATATTAAGACACTGTTTATAACTATTTTCAGTCAGTTGGGATATATGGAGAAATGCCCATTTTATGTTATGTATTTGTTTTCGGTGATTTTAATGACGTTAAGTATCATATATATTAAGAATATTTCTTGAAATCGGATGGTAAGTTTGACAGAGACCCGAACGCCTTCTGTGAGTGTAATTCGCACTTCCCAAACGTCATGGTTTTTCGTGTGTGTCTTTATAACAGATGACGATTTTCGAAAAATGGAAGAATGTTGTTTCTTGTTAAATAACTACAGCATATATAGTGCCGTGCACGGTAGGCCAATCATACGCAGATAATTGGGAACTCATAATTTCTCCAAGGGAGTAATGGGGTAGCTACAGCAAGGGCATTCGGCCACCCATTAAAACTAAAACTGCCATATCCTTTGCAACAATGCGGACCGCGGGGCAAATGACATGGTTTCACTTGCACAAACAGCTGAACTCACCTTCCAAACTTCATAGAAATCCTGTTGCATACTTTGCAGGACTAAAACTGCTGGAAGAATGAATCAAATCAAATGCTCAAATGTTTGTAAAGTCTATGGGACTTAACTACGGGGTTATCAGTCCCGAAACTTACAAACTACTTATGAACTAACTAAGACTAAGGACGGCACAAATATCCATGCCCGAGGGGGGATTCGAACCCCCGACCGCAGTGGCCGTGCAGACCGTGACTGAAGCGCCTCAGTCCCCTCGGCCACCGCGGCTGGCGAAGAATGAATATCGTGTTCGGTAGTGCTGGCGTGTTCTAGTGTGTTCACTGGTTCAGTGAAAGCTCAGCAAAAGGTCGTCGTGACAAAAGTAAATAAATAAATGAAAAGTGTTTTAAAACTATCATTCTTCATTTAGTTCTTCTATCAGATCATTTCATATGCACATTCAAAGTATTTTCATTGCATGAGAAACGTTTTACGTCAAGGAGACAGCATGTGTCGGCCTTGGACAGCACGTATATGAGTCGTAGTGCGACTGCTTAATACAGGCGGCAGTGGTCGCAGTGTTTGCAATGCGCATGCATGGCTGAGGTTCAATTTCTCTTCTGAACCCCATGTATGCAGCATATGGGCACAGCCACGGCAGGAAGGGGTGAAGGGACACGCCGTTTTAACATTGGCATTGGAGCTGGTATAGATGGCAACAGTGGCGTAACTATGGGGGGGTGGGATGCGGTGGATAGAACCCTTGAACCCTTCCCCCAGAACCCCCCCCCCCCCCAAAAAAAAAAAAAAAAAAAAAAGAGAGAGAGAGAGAGAGAGAGAGAGAGAGAGAGAGAGAGGAGAAAGAGAGAAAGAAAAGAAAAAGAAATCGTATAACAGCAATCTGTTAAAGGTAAAGATTAGAAACTTGGGGTGTTTTACCATAAGCTTTCATTGGATAGGAGTGAATTAGTTTCTTCAACAGAAGTGGTAGATGGTAGTCTGTCTGGAAACTGACTAAAAATTTTGCTCGTCAAGCAGATCTATCCCCCCCCCCTCCAGAAAGCCAAGTCCTAGTTAAGCCATTGGATGGCAGCTCCTGGCTACTCGAGTCCTGGCAGTTATGCACAAATGGTCCCGAAGCAAGACAGTGGAGCTATAGCGCACCTTGCATTTCACATCAGCAAATCTTCCATTAAGGCAACATCCGCCATTCATATTTGTTTTTGGCACATTGAAGATTCATCAAAAACACATCGTATATGGTAAAATACCTTACAACTATAAATTAATGATGCATCAACTGTAAAAGCCTTCAGAAGATTTGATCATGAATAATAATGAAGTCACTACTCTCCTCCTAGTAAGAATAGCCATGTGGTAAGCGGCATTGTGTTGCGCCGTTGAAGGTAGTGGGTTTGAGACCGACTGCAAGCAATTTTTTTAAAACCCAGTCTTCTTTTTAACAGATATGGAAACAACAATGGCTTTTGTATGTTACTTGCCACATACCTATGGACGTTTTAACAAATGTGTCGTGATTTTCAGAGTAAATGACATTTGTACTCTTTGTTGTAACAAATATTAAACTTTCGATCCAATGGGCCCGCAGCACAGATTGTCTGATGATGGCTACTTAGCTGAAATGGATCCATAACATTTAATAAAAAACTATAGAGTAGCAGCACATTGATATACTTATATGATGTCTATTAGAGAAATATTTAACTGTTTGATAAGAAGTGGGGGAGAGCAGCCTTTGCACGTGCTAAGGTTAGGAGGGGGGGGGGTGCTGCTTACAGTGTCATGTGACCCAAAGGTGGCTTGTCTCTTCATCCTAACAGATTAATTACTTACAGTCACTTAACAGTGTAGGTACCTAATTATTTACTTACTGTGTTTTAGTGTTCATATGCATATTCATATGTTCTTGGTGTTTATTATCAAATAAAAATGAACAACACTAAATATCTTTTAGAAACAAATTACTCAGCACAGACAAGCCAAGGTAAGACATTCTGCAGATCGTTTTACAAAAAAAATATATCTAAAAGTGGGTCGGGGCATACCGGGGCATTAGCACCACTCGTAGAGGTCAACACGCCGAGCGGGGGTTGCCACTGTCAAGATCCGGCACTCAAAGAAGTGAACCCTCAGTCATCTGAAGCACCAGCCGCCACTGGTTTCTGTGATAAATTTTCACTCTAAAGTGGAGTATAAACTGAAGTGAATCTTCATCATAGGCTAAAACTGTGAGTCAGATTGGGTTTAGAACGTGGGACTTACTTTTTGTGGGCTAATTCTCTACCATCTGAGAAATCCAAGCACATTACTTCTGTCAACATATTTTATCTCTTCTCATAATGCCTTCCACCTCCCTCTTCACTTGCTTCTGCTCCAAATCTTTGCTTCTCCCAGCCCCCCCTCCAATCCCCCCAAGCAAAAAAATATTTATTTATTCTCCCTCCTAAATTTTTCCTCTTTCCCTCCATCTGTCCATTCTTCCTTCATCACATTTTTTACATTTATTAATAAATAAATAGAAGATCCTCGCTGTAGCAATTGTATTAAATCTTACTATCTTAACCACTACAATGATGTATCATCCCAAGAAGGGTTTGGTAATGATCTGTGCAGCCAAAATTTACTCTGCAAGGTTGCATTTTTGCAATGATTGATTTTGGCTGACATGAATGGTGTTTTCCAAGATGACAGGGCACCTGTTCAAGCAGTCTGTACAATTTAGGACACGTTTTGTGAACATATAGGTGAATGTTAGCATCTATCCTAGCCATCACAGTCACCAGATCTCAGTATTGTTGAGCCTTTATGCTTAACTTAGGAGAGAAGAATGTCTGAGCAACATCCACTTCAATCATCATTACCTGAACCTGCCATTATTTTTCAGGATTAATTATGTAAAGTATCCCTAAAGCCATGCAGGACTGTATGTATCCATTCTAAGATGAATGGAAGCTATTTTGAATGACAGATGTTTCCCTATGTTACATTATGCATGGTATTGTTGTATTTATGCAGTTTCCATATTATTAGCCAGCATCTCATTTCAGAAGTATAATAATTGTAAATTTAAATTTTGATTAATGTAGAGTCATTTTTTCCATAGGTTGAACTTCATGTGCACCTGGATGGATGTGTGAGGCATGAAACTTTATGGGAACTGGCAAAGTAAGTTTACTATCTAGTTATTTAGTTTATTTTGTTTTACTAGATGCACTCAGTGTTATAATTGTAATGATTGTATTAGATCCCAATATAATTTTACACTTACAATTTAACTGTAGCCTATTTGAGAGGACGAAAAGAACTTGGAGAAGACAATGTTGCACAATTGAGATGGAAAAGCTTCTGTCCATGCATCACCGCGACTGTATGAATTATCAATCATGCAAAACTCAACTTGCTCTTTCCTCTCATGACATCTTGCATACTATGGATGAAGAGCAATAAGCAGACTGCATATTTCTCCATTTTTGAAAGGTGTTTGATACTGCAGAGTGCTAATGAAGGTACAAGCATATGTAATAGGTAACCAAATATGTGGGTGACTCGAAGACTAGGTAAGTAATAGAACCCATCAGAGACTAGGGTATCATCAGGGATGCATCAGGAAAGTGTGATAGGACTTTTATTGTATTCTATCTATATATAAATGATCTGATGGACAGAGTGAGTTGCAATCTGTGGCTGTTTGCTGATGCTCTGGTGTACAAGAAGGTGTTGTCAGTGAACAACTGTAGTAGGATGCAGGATGACTTGGATCTAATGTCTAGGTGGTGTGAGGTGGCAGCTAGCTCTAAATGTAGAAAACACATAAAGCGATGAATATGAGTAGGAGGAACAATCCTGTAATATTCAAGTAGTGTGCTCTTGAGAGAGTCACATCAATTAAATATCCATGCAAAAGTTGCACAGTGATATGAAATGAAACAAGCATTTAAAGACAATCATGGAGGCCAGATATAAAACACTTGTGCAATTCTGTCCTGAGTACTGCTCAAGTGTTCGGGATCCCCACCAGACTAGTTTAAAGGGAGACACAGAAGCAATTCAGAGGCTGGTGACTAGATTTGTTACTGGCAGGTTCAATCAATACATGAGTATTACTGAGATGCTTCACAAACTCAAAATGGGAGTTGCTGGAGGTTAGGCACCATTCTTTTCAAGAAACACTGTAGAAGAAATTCAGAGGGCCAGAATTTGAAGCAGACTGCAGATCGGTTCTACTGCTGCCAACTTATATTTCATGTAAACATCACAAAGATAAGATGAGAGATATTAGGGCCCATACAGATGTATACAAGCATTAATTTTTACCTCATTCGATATGGGAGTGGAACAGAAAAGTCAATAATTAGTAGTGGAACTAGGTACCCTCCAACATGCACTTTTGGGTGTACTGTGGAATATGTATGTGGATGTAGATATAACTTAATTGAGTCAATGGGCACCCTGAGATGGATTCAAAGGTTCTCAACAGATCACCTAAGTTAAGCATAATCAGGAATGGCCAGTACTTTGATGAGTGACCATCCAAATACATTGTGTGTTTTTGACAATTTTCCCTTTGCCTTTAAATCAGAGGGAGCAGGATAGATTGACCATCCAAATACATTGTGTGTTTTTGACAATTTTCCCTTTGCCTTTAAATCAGAGGGAGCAGGATAGATGGTTACATAAATTTCTTGGTCACAATTCCTTGTGCCAGTGCCCTAAATTAAATTACAAACTTATCTGCAATATCTCACGAAGTGAGGACATGTGGCACTATTGATGGTGTCCATCTGTCAGATGGGAAGTTTAATTTTAATGTCCTCCTTGTCGTTATTTGAGAGAATGAGGATATGTGTTACCATCAGGTTCACCCATTCTCTTCTTGCATCATCTCCAACATGAACAAAGCACTACATACACACAAAGGTGTGAAGAATAGGAGAAACCTTTCAATTTAGGTGCCTAAACCTGCCCCTTGTGGTCTACCGGCCCTTCATGTCACAGAAGTCTATCTTTTTATCTGACTCTCATAATCCTGAGACACAACCACATGTAATTTCATTACATGGCATTCTAACAGCAAGTAATCTATTTGATATGACTTACAGGTATAATAACAGTTTGCAGGAATTGAAAACCATAATTACACATTTAAGGTAGATTTGTATGTTAATGAGAGACTAGACAAATATAATAAGACCATATATTCAACTAAATACCTAGGAATAACCATTATGAACAACTTAAATTGGAAAGAACACATAGATATGATTGTAGGGAAGGTGAACCAAAGGCTATGTTTCATTGGCAGAACACTTAGAAGATACAATTCAGCTCTACTACAGAAACTGCCTACACTACACTTGTGCATCCTATTTAGGAGTATTGCTGCTCATTGTGGATCCCCACCAAGTGGGACAGACGGAGGATATAGAGAAATTTCAGAGAAGGGCAGCTCATTTTGTATTATCATGATATAGGGGAGAGAGTGCCATGGAAATGATGCACGAGTTGGGGTGGAAATCATTAAAAGAAAGGCGTTATTCATCGGGGGCGAGATTTATTCACAAAATTGGTCACCAACTTTATCTTCCAAATGCATATTTTTTAGCTCCCACGTACATAATCGGAAAGATTTAGATGTTCCTTTTTTCCCCGCACGCTGTTAGAGAATGGAACAATAGAGAAATATCATAAAAACAGTTTGATGAACCCTCTGCCATGCACTTCAACGTGATTTGCAGAATATTTACTGGTATGTAGATGTAGATGAATTATCTGATAATATCCTCTATTTTTCTTTTTAGTTTAAGAAGAGTTATTTATGATGTTCACCTGCAGACAAAAACATCAGTAAATTTTACATTGCCAAGAGATATTACACAATGTGTCCCAATTCTATTTGGATTTCTTGTGGGAAATTCCACACTAACATGTTATCTTATGGTGAGTTGTGGCATTATCCTTGAAGTTTCAACAACAGCTGTCTAGAAGAGTACTGTAGCAGGCATCCTGTAATAATATGTGTCTCACACTTGACAAAAAATGACAGGAAGCAGTGAGGCAACTTCATGTTTCGTGTTAAGTTAGGCACATCTGCCAGTGTAACATGTGATAAGATGAAAAGTGTTTATGGTAGTGTATGTTTAAGTCATTCAAAAGTTTTTCAATGGTATGGTCTATATCATAATGGGAGGGAGGACATTAAGGGTGTGACACTAGCATCAAAGCTGTGAACAAGTTGCGTGATGAAAATGTGCAAAAATATTGCTCAAATCATAGTAGGAGACAGATGTGTTTCTACATGACTCATTGAGGAGCTGTCAGGAATACAAAAAGCACATAATTTTTACAAGGCTTTGGGAAAAAGGAAGGTCTATGTACAGTTTGTGCTGCATGCCCTTTCAAGTGACAGAAAATATTGCTGAGTCCAACACTTTGAAGACTAGTTAAAGATGCCAAAAGTGTTAATGATTTCACAACATCTATTGTAACTGGAGATGCCTCTTGAATTTCCAATATAAGCCCCCTTACAAAGTGGCAGAATGCAGTGTGGTTGAGCCCATAGGTACCAAAATTGAAGAAGTCGGTCAGTAATTTCCAAGAAATGGTGCACACTGAAGTCACAGCCTCACTACGCCGATAGATAAGCACGCTTGTCTCTCAAAGCAGGATATATGTGTATTGTTTTCTGTGTTGACACTGGAATTTTGATAGAGATAAAGTAAAAGTCTTGAGTAAATCTAGTGCAATATTGGTTTCCAAATGTCTCACCTGGAAGCAGGTGATTTATTTGAGTGATACTGTAAAATGCCTAGGATATGGATTACTTTAGAAATTTTAATGTTTCATTTAACAGGTATGAAAGTGATCATCAAAGCTAGGAAATCATATAAATCACTGAATAATAAACGAAGTGATAGTTAATTCATCACTCATTAATATAATTTTATCATCTGACAACCCATCTGTGCATATACTGAGCATATCTGAAAGTCATTTACAAGTAAAACATCTATTAAGAGAGATCAAGAGGGTCAAGTTGAATTAAAAACGTATCAGTGTTTACGTATTCACTATTTACGACTACCTCACAAATCTCACTCCTCTGAGACTATACTAGTTTTCTTAAAATATTTGTAAGAAGTGTACCTCGATAATGTTCTTGTGCATGTCAATGATATAAGTGATGAGTCATGTAAGTGATATTATCCATTTTTTTAATAAATTCAAGTGACTGAAAAGGTACTATAACTCTCTCTTTTTAAATGACTTTCTGTTTCCAATATGTTCATCTTCTGTCATCACTCTTGTCAACATCTTGAGAGTAGAGCATTAGATATTTATCATTGACATGTGCACTATTTCTTAGAAATTACCATTTCACCTTTTACAGCAAGCCTTTTTAGCTTGTAGTTAAACTGAATATTGATTACACAGGTAACATTTTTAAACCGCGAGAACTCGCGCGTGAGCATTTTGCGCACAGCAATTTTAAAACAATTGACATTTTACCAATTTTAAATAGTCAAATATTTGTGTTTTCTTATAAACACAGCTAGAAATACTTATTTAGACATATTAAGTACATTACAAACTTTTCTTTGACTGACAGAAAAATGCTATACATGCAATTAAATGAGTAACTTTTAAAGGTGCGAGTCCTCCCAGGTTAACCATGAAAGTAGAAATAGACTTTGATGTGAATTTTTTTGTGTGATAATTCATAGAAATGTAATGCCTCACATTTTTATCTTTATGAGTTACCGTACAGCTACAAATTTCACACAATGCTTCCTGGCCCTTCCTTGATAAAAGACCACAGTTTTGTGTAATCATCATCAGAGTCGAAGGGCATGAAAGGGACGCAGAGGTTGGGAAGGGAATAAGACAGGGTTGTAGCCTTTCCCCAATGTTAATCTGTACATTGAGCAAGCAGTGAAGGAATGCAAGGAGAAATTTGGAGAGGGAGTTAAAGTTCAGGGAGAAGAAATAAAAACTTTGCAGTTTGTCGATGATGTAGTAGTTCTGTCAGAGACCACAAAGGATCTGGAAGAGTAATTGAATGGAATGGACAGTGCCTTGAAAAGAGGGTTTAAGATGAACATCAACAAGAGTAAAACAAGGATAATGGAATGTAGCGTCAGAAAGTCAGGCGATGCTGAAGGAATTAGATTAGGTAATGAGACAATAAAAGGAGTAGATGAGTTTTGTTATTTGGGTAGCAAAATAACTTCTGATGGCCGAAGTAAAGAAGATAGAAAATGCAGAATAGCTATGGGGAGAAATGCGTTTCTGAAGAAGCAAAGTTTGTTGACATTTGATACTAATTTGAATGTTAGGAAGACCTTTCTGAAAGCATTTGTCTGGAGTGTATGGGATTGAAATTTGGACGATAAGGAGATGATAGAAGCTTTCGAAATGTGGTGGTGCTTAACCAAATTGGGGAGAAAAGGAGTTTCTGGCATATCCTGACTAAGAGAAGGGATAGATTGGTGGGATACATTCTGAGACATCAAGGAATCATCAACTTAGCATTAGACGGAATGTGTGGGGTAAAAATCATAGAGGAAGACCGAGGGATGAATATAGTAAGCAGATTCAAAAGGATTTAGGTTGCTGAACTTATTCTCGGATGAAGAGACTTACACATGACAGGGTAGCGTGGAGAGCTGCATCAAACCAGTCTGTGGACTGACGACCATAACAGCAAAACAAACAACAACATAGCAAAATGGGAGACTATTCAGATACTAAGTTTACTTTTATAATATTTTCTGCTGACTGTTGTTATTTGCCCCACAGATTACAATCATGCCATAATTTGTGTATGAGTTGTACTGATTACATCTAATGCCACAAATATTATACTTACCCTATTTTCCATCTTCCCATGTTCTTTTTTTGTAAATGCTTTGATAACAGTTTTTTTATGAACTGCTGTTTCAGGAAAAAAGGTCTGAAATTACCAGGGAATGGGACGTTTGAAGAGTTACGTAATGCATTAATTATAACGGATCCAATTGATCTGAAACATTTCCTACATCCCTTTCTCATATTTACTCCATATGTTGCGTAAGTATTTTCTTTAAAATATTTTCTAAATATGTACAGTAATTCCTGTTTGTTTTACTTTTGTATACCTCATTCTTTGAAAGAGTATTGATATACTGAACTGCAATAGTACTTTCAGGCTTAAAATACTGCCAAATGTAACTGATTTCTTCTAAGCACCATAATCAGTTTTTTGGGAGAAATTTTGTAAATATATGAAACTGCAAATCATAGAATTTGTGTACTGTGGCAATAACTAAGAAACTAATATGTGATATTAGTACTGCAATATGTTCAAATTTACAGCCTTATCCTGAATTGTTACATACCTCCATCACGAATAGTGGTGACAAACAATGCTTCCTTGTGACTCCTATACACTTTTACAAATAATACATATTTTTCTTGTACTCATGTTTCACTGTCATAAACAATCCCTTGTTGATTGTAAGCTTATATTCTGATTAAAATCACTTTGTGATTGTTTCAGTAATTCAAGTGGGGGGAGTGGGGCAGCTGCTATCCAATCGTAGTTGTGTCTTCAGCACCTTGTATAGTGTATCTGGGCATATGCTGGCAATATTGCCCCCTCCTCCTGCCATCACAATCAGTTAGTTACAAAGTTGCTTTAATCAGAATATAAAGAAGACAATGCCTGTGCACTTAGTAAGGTTTTATGTAGCACCAAAGTTATGACGATCCTTGTGAGGCAGGAACACAGTTTGAATAATTTTCTAGTTGTGGAGGGACAAACTTGTGTGGTTGTTAAGTGCTGTAGGCATTGGCAAACACTAATAATGCAGTTATTACGTGCAAACTGTTTATTAATATTTAGAACACAATTATATTTTTTTTTATTTTATAAAAAATATGTTTAAAATGTATCTTGAATGAGATGTTAAACTTATGACTCACAAATGTAAGACATTTATTTGGAAATATTAGGAATGTGTTATAATTTCAAAGAAAAAAAACATTCATTAATTTGTGTTCTTTAGATCCCAACAAGAAAAAAATCTATCTTCAATCATGTGAAATAAATTGTGGCACACCATGACAAAACAGAAAGAAATTGTAAAAACTGAATCCATATACTATATTAACAACAAACTATCACTGATCTGCTTACTGCAGTTCATGATTATGGCAGTTAAACTTCATTGATTAATTTTAAAGAAGCTGCTGCTTTGTAAAAAAAACCCTACCTCGCTAACTGCTTATTTATAAAGAAAGCTGCTGCTTTGTAAGACACTACCTCCCCTATTATGCTAAATTGTAACTGTTCCTTACCTGCTTTTGATAGCTTAATATTACCTGGTAATTTTTTTGAAAAGAAAAGGAGTTTTGTATATTTTACAATGTCACTTGTCATATAGTTTTTCCACAACCTAAACAGACCAGGCACACAGTCATGAACCTTTCCTCCAAAAGCCTCAGTCTCATAGAAGTGTCAGTTCTTTCCAAAGGCATCCATATGTATACTTTGCAAATCACGAAATTTGCCAACGTCTGCTGCTCCTGTAAGATGGACAAACGATCTGCAACACATGAAAATCCGTGCCGGACCGGGAAAAGCGGGAGACCCGGGTTCAAGTCCTGGTCAGGCACGGATTTTCATGTGTTGCAGATCGTTTGTCCATCTTAGAGGAGCAGCAGACCTGTTTGTGTCTACACATGTAACATTATGCAAGTACCTTGAAAGGAAGAACCTTTACTGTATGACAACACAATTGCAGAACAATCACTGAAGTAGTTACTTCCTTAAAATATCTGGGACTATGCATAAGGAATGATTTGAAGTAGAATAAACACATAGATTTAATTGTGGGAAAGGCAAATGCTGGACTAAGTTTAATTGGAAGAATCGACATAACATGTAGTCCTTCAAAAAAGGAAGTAGCTTACAAAACACCTTATTTGACCAATATGTGACTAATGTTCAGTAGTGAGGGATCTGTATCAGGTAGAATTGATAGAGGAAGAAAAAAAGATCCAAACAAGAGCAGCACACTTCATTACAGGTTCATTTAGTAAGCATGGAAATGATCAACAAATTTCCATGTTAGATGCTGCAAGTGAAACATTCTACTTCATTGTGTGAGTTTCTTTCAAAATTAAGAGTATATTGTCGTGGTGGCATAGCCAACTGGTCTAAAGCGCCTCGCTGTGGAGCATGCGGTTGCTCGCCGTCGGAGGTTCGAGTCCTCCCTGGGGGATGGGTGTGTGTGTCGTCCTTAGGTTAGTTTACCTTAGATTAATTAGTTTGTAAGCTACGGACTGATGACCACGCAGATTGGTCTGATAGATTTACAAACATTTGAATGTTTTTTTAAGAGTAAATTTTTGAAAAATCAGCCAGTATATGCTGTTTCCTACCCACACCTTGAAAAAGTCCATGCGGGTAAAATTAGAGAGATTACAGCTCACATAGAGGCATAGCTGTGGTCTTTTTTCTTCCAAAGAACCATACAGGTTTGGAAGTGACAGTGGTACACAAAGTACCCTCCACCATTCACCGTGAGATATTTTGCAGAGTGTGATGTGTTAGCTTCATTCTTTATAAGTGTGCATCACATCACCTCATGTCATCAATCATAACGTCATATATATGTCTGATATCATTGTGTACATTTTGTACATTACTCTGTGCATCATTGTACAAGTGATCCAGAGGGCCAATAAATAAATAAAGAAAAGTAAAAAAATAGCAAAGCACATTATGGAACTTAAGTCGCAGCAAAACATGCAATGTGGACATTAAAGATGAAAGCATGAGCAGAGTAATATGTACAGTAAACTGAGTAAATCAGTTCTTTTTAACAAACATAGCCTGAATCAAAAAGCTAATGACACAATTTAGGGACAATACTATTCATTTGATATTTTACATTATTCAGGTTGGCGATCTTCTCCTTCCTACTTAAAATTGTGTGTTCCATACATTTCTTTAAAAATAATTTTTATCTCCATTAAGCTAGTACATGCAAAAATGCAGAAAGTTTGAATTCAAAATATTCTACCACAGCAGAAACAGCTTAAGTTAAATTTGTATATATCTATGTTTACAATATTAATTTGAAATTATTGTTGCTTTGGAAGGTCAATAAAAATAGTGGATTTTGCTTATCCTGTTTCTTACGTAGTTTGTTATCAAAAAAATTGGAAAGTATAAGACATTCTATTTAAAATAGCTCCATGTTACTTTGTATGGCTTCTTAGGCAATCAATTTTCACAGTGGTGACCTAGATGCAATGGAGAGAATTGCATATGAGTTTTGTGAAGATGAAGCCAAAAATGGAGTGACTTATGTTGAAGCACGATACTGTCCACATTTTTGGATGGGTCCAGAAGACCATCGTGGGAAACTCAAAGGTACCTGCTAAAACTATTGGCAAAGAAATGTTTATTGATGCTTACAGTATAAAATTATTTTAACATACTGATGTATTATTATGAATGTTCCTATAAAAACACATAAAATCATTTTAGACTATCTCCCCATATTTCCTTCAAATTCCATTTTATCAGTTGGTTACTTTTTACCAGTCTAAGAACAATTGTAAATACTACGTAACTTTATCTGAGAGCATAGTATGTACTTGTTTCAAATGTTAAAACTTTTTATACAATTACTTTCGAGCAGTTGCTTGAGCCCTTTTCGGTAAACATCGCTAGGTGGATACATTCAAATGGATCACTAGATATCTCCTTAGCATTTTCTTGTTTTTTATGTTATCATCAATTTTTGAAGCAGAACTGTAGGATTATGAAATTTCCATAGGTGTGTCTGCAGTTGAAAAATATAGATATCAGCAGTCGTCATAAAGATGAGTTCTAATTGTGAGAAGTTGCTAAATTGACAGAAATTATATTTAGGTTCTGAACTAACTCATTCACTCCTAATAGGAACAAAATTATGCAATTTGCTCACACAATCTTAGTATGCTATTAGTTAGAAAGAAAAACATAATTTGAGTGAAACGTTGGAAGTGGTGAATTGTTTGCTTGTCTTCCTTGAGATTATGAATATGTCCATATGACCACGTTGATATACAATCTTTTTATTTTTATTTATTTAATTTCATAACCTTTGTAATAATATGTGAGATCAGTGCTTTCCATTATGTTCTTGAACACACATTCCTTAATGTTTTCATTTGTAATAACAGTTAATTCTGTATGTTTAAAGGGTACATACTATTGTTTATGTGGATTATTTCTCTAACCTCACAGTAAAGAAATTTTTTGCCATTTCATGACCATCATTTGAGATAAACAGGCTATTTCATAAGCTGCCACAACAGGTACAAGATTTACCTACTGGCCCAATAATTTCCACCAAGGTCTTCAAGCTACTCCACCATACCTCAATGACAATGTGATTTCAGTACTGCAGAGAACATTATGAGATACAGGTGGCACAGCTGTGGGATCTCCATTTTTCCAGCTGTGGCAAACTTCTTCATGAACCACCATTTTCAAGAGCAAGCACTGAACTCAGCAAGGTTGCAATCATTTTACTTTCTATGCTATGTTGATGATATGTTCTTAATATGTACTAGTGGCAAGGATATGTTGCCACAGTTCACCAACCACATGAACGGGTGCCCATCCCAACATGAATGGAGAAGGATGGCAAGCTTCCATTCTTGGATGTTTTAGTTCATTGAAAGACATGAGGATCACTTGGTTATTCAGTGTACAGGAAATCAATGCACACTGATTGATGAATGGAAACACCAGACAGCTTTTCTGTTCATGCTGGTATACAGGGCAAAGGTTATTTCTAATGTCGACCTTATAGAGTCTGAATTTCAACATTTTGAAGCATGCATTCAAGAAATATTGTCACAGAAAAGGTAAAATTTTCAAAGCTTTCAGGTGCCATCAGTGGAAGGAACCCTGTGAATCAGCGGATGAAGCTAAGCTAGCAGCATTGTTGCCATAATGTGAAGCAACAACCAGCAATATGGGACATGTTCTGTAGAGACAAAGATTGAGACCAGTGTTCTGGGCTACCTCCTAGGTGAAAGATATGTTACAGCCCATCAAGGGCAGCATAGGTCTCCATGTACCAGCCATATATAGTATCCCTGCTGAGTGTGGTAGTACGTACACTATTTACACATCAAACAAAGAGAACCTGAGAAGTAACCATTGTAGAACATTATCAAAAAATAAATAAATAAAGGACATAAAGTACAGCTGGAAAATGTGATAATTTTGGCCCAAACATCATCTTACTGGGATTCTTTAATAATAATAATAATTAAAAAAAACAGCTGAAATTACAGAAAACAGCAACAATGTCAACAGAAGCCAGGGGTACACAGTTAGCAGGGTGTGAGAGTGGGCTTTGGATTCAGACATAGACTGGATGCAGATGTGTGGAACCTGTAGGGAGGCAGGAATACCAGTTTCAAATTAGAGCCAGCTGTGCACACCATATGGCATCACATGCTACCACAGCCCAACGTAACTTGGCCTTTCTTTCCATGCATGTACTCCTTGGCCTTCAAGAAGGTTCCATACATAGCTGTTGCAGCTATATAAGCAGGGCAATGCCCCACTAGTAAGTGATTTTACTCCTGATGATGATTGTGAAGTTTGCTATCAAAGAATGGAGAATTTTATTTGACTTGATGTGGCTTTATACTAGGAATATTTTAGTGGATGTTCTGTATTGCCACAGCAATTTTATTTCTCTTTCCTAACATCACTGAGGTTTTGTCGGTTGCACATTCAACAAAGCTCTCATTGAAAAAAACAAGATAAGAGTTCAACAATCTGTTAACAGTGTGGTCAATAGTTAATCTTTACACATCTTAAACTAAACCCAAGTTCTGAAATTATGGCAAGTATTGGACTTATCTACCATTACACATACTTTAATCATTTTTTATAAGGTCATAAGCAATTTTCTTCCTAATTTCTGCAGGTATATTATCAGTACTGTTGGTATGAATGAACTTAGAAATAAGACTCTTATCATAACCAAACCATTAAGTGTATTGGAAAATCAGTGAATTGTCTTCCTAGCTTTGTCTCTTGATCCGTTGTCCTTAACAGTCCACTCACAATATTAAACAGATTAATAGCATTTTTATTTACTCATGTTTCTAAAGGCTTGCTCTCAGCATGAGCCTCAGCCTTATCAGCCCACTGCCGCGTATCACATGCTGCCCCATTCGATTTCATTCATGTGAAGAATGTTTTGCTGTTTCATGTCACTCCGTTCCGCTGCAGTGCAGTTCTGCACAGGGCTCTCATTTTAGTTTTGTGCTTTGTCCTGTCAGCCCACACTAAGTCATCCTGAGCATTCGTCGTGTTTTGAGTGTGTTTGTACTCATTCCTAGTGTGATCATCATTAGTGGAATAAATAATGGCTGGTGTACCGTCAAATGCAGGAACTAAGAGGAAAATAAGTGAAGAGAACAGAAGTTTCCAAGAAATATGGAAAGAAAGAGTTTTGTTTTATAAGTGGACATTTGCTTACTATGTCAGGATACGATTGTGGGACTGAAGAGGTACAATTTATTTCGCCACTACACAAGTACCGGTAAGCACAATTCATTTACAGTATCTTTTTCTTTGAATTTCATTATTTGTGAGTTACCGCAGAAATTATGGGTTTTTAGAAGAAGATTTTTTATCAGTTATAACTGTGAAAGGTCATACAAAACGTTGTGATTATATGGATGCAATTAAAGAATTTGTAGAAAAAATGACTTACCTGCAAGCAAATTAATATAAGTGTACACAGATGGCTGTCAATCAATGACAGGCGTCAACAATGGTTTGATAGCATTGATTAAGGATTGGAAATTACCAAATTTACTCTCCATTCACTGTTTACTGCATCAAGAAAGTTTGGCATGTCAAATTTCATACAACAAATGGAAGAGTGATATGAAACCTTGGCAAGCTTGCTACAATGATATTGTCTTACATACTGCTGTCAGATGGCTAAGTAAAGGAAAAGTGCTGGAACAGTCTCTCAATTTGAAATCTGAAATAATTTTTTTCTTGCAACAAAAGGGTAAAATTTGTTCTGAACTTAACAATAATGAATAATGGATACTTACAGCTTTTTTGACCAATATTACACAAAAATTAAATACACTCAATTTGTTATTACAAGGACCAAACAAGATAATTGGGCAAATGACTGACAAAATATTTGCATTTGAAGCCAAACTGCAGTTAGATTTAAATGAACTAGAAGAAAAAGATTTGTCTAATTTTCCAACTGTTTCTTTGCTCTGATCAGACTTAACTATCACCAACAGTATCTATCAAGACATGAAACAATATTCGGAAGAAATAAAAACAGATTTGCAGATGTTAGAAATATTCAAAGCAGTTTCATTCTTGTAGAGAACCCTTGGCATGTTGAACATGATGATCTCGAATTATTCTGCCAGTTTGGATTTCCAAAATCTGATTTGATACATGAAATAATCGAACTTCAACATGACACACCTCTTAAAGCTTTGTTTATAGAACATCGTGAAACACAACAGTAAATTGAATTTTGGAGATGTGTACCAAGCAATTATAAAAATTTGCGAGACTGGGCACAGTTTATTTTAACTCTGTTTCCTTCAACTTACCTTTGTGAAGCTCTGTTTTCAAAAATGAAGTACTTGAAACATAAATATCATAATCAGCTGTCTACTCATTTAGAAGACATAATGAGGATTGCATGCAGCCCAAATGACACAAATATGGACGAGATAGCCAAACAAGTTCAACATCACAAGTCACATTGATGAAAAGTTTTAAATTTGTATTTAACTTTGTTTTGCAGTTATAATGAATAAAAAACACCAAATTCAAGAACAAACCTGTAATGTAGTGTATGTGTAGTGTATCGGAAGTGAAGGGATTCATTATTCTTTCTTAATTATTTATTTATTTATATAGTTTTCAAAGTCTGAGATTAATGGAATTATAATAAATTTCTGTGACCATTTGAATAATATAGTATATTTTTATAATTCATCTGGCCCATCTTGCATGAAAGTACTTTAAAATCAATTTCAGGGCAAGATACAGTGATTCCTAACTTGTTTTTGGTAGTGACTAAAAATTACTAATGAGTCCCTCCTTTCCTGCACCCTATATATGGTTTTATTTATTTATTTTTTCCCAGTGCTGTCAACTAATCAGCGTGTGTGCCTTATACAAATTAAATGCTTTTGGTTAGCTTCAGCTTTAAATGTGGTACACATTTGTAGGTGGTGGGGTGCAAATCAGAGGCCTCCTGGTCAGCTGGACCCACCTCCTTGGCAGAAGCTGTGGGCCTCCTCGCCAGGGGGGGGGGCGGTTGCAAATCAGGGTGTATCTGTGGTCTGAGGTGCCGCTTCATATTATTAATATTGACCCTTGAGTAAAATAGTTTGATGACCACTGTTTTAGATGATAGTACTTTTCATCAACTTACTTGTTATGAGCTGGCGTTTTTATTTTTTTATTTGACACTGTTTAACCAGATAAAAAGGTCTTTATTTTAAATTATGGATTATGTTCATGTACACAGAAATGAACTTCATACAAACAGTACCTAACAAGAAAGACTCAGTTCAAATACTGGCACAGTGTGACTCTGAAAATACACAACCAGCCATTTACTGCCAAAAAGGGCAAATCTGACAATGTTGCCAACAGCTCAAAATTTATTATAGATCACACTGGTTGAAGAAGTAAAAGTCAATAATATTTACTTCTATTTTGGCTCCAAGTTGTGCACTAGATAATCATTTCCGATTTTTCTTTCTTAATTCCATTCGACAATTTACTGTTGGGCTATTTTTTTACAGATTTAAAAAGGAAGTTTAACTGGTATGCTTTGGATTTTAGGAGGTGGCCCAACTACAGAACTGGGTGAGTGGATACCTGTCTTCATGTTAATGTCAAAGAACATTTAAATAATGATCATGTATTGTTTTGCAGAACTGGGTGAGATCGTGGCTGCTGTAAATCGTGGTTTTGAACGTGGAGAGAAGGACTATGGTGTCAAAGCAGTGACTATACTCTGTGCACTCAATGGTACTGGCATGATAAAAGATATTTTAGAGTTATGTAAAAAGTATAAAAATGAAGGTGTTGTTGGGATGGACATAGCAATGAATGCATATGATAAATCAAAGACTTATGGTAAGTTTTTTGCTTTTATTGAAGACAATTAAAAAGGACAGAGAATTCTTCAAATACAATTCTTCTTTTCTTATTTGGAATGAAATTTAATGAACTTCTTTAAAGTATGAAAATCTCTCTAAGTGGTCAAATTAATAATTTCAATTCTAAAATACAGAACCCCAAAGTAAGAAGACATTGATAAGTTCTGATTAAAACAAATAGATAATTTATGTCAGTGTGTGATAACAGTTTAAAAGTAATGCTTCATTCAGTTGAGGTGCCACTGAACCCAGAGGAGATAGCTGCATATGAGGAAGCCAGAAAATGTGGCATTCACAGAACATTGCATGCTGGTGAAGCTGGTGGTGCTGATATGGTACAAAGGGTGAGTAACACCTTTTCTCCCTTCTGTTGATATCTTTTATTTATTTATTATTAATAGGAAGGAAGGAAGCTTAGGGTTTAACGTCCCATAAACAGCTTGGTCATTAGAGACGGAGCTAACGGATGGGGAAGGAAATCGGCCGTGCCCTTTGAAAGGGACCATCCCAGCATTTGCCTGGAGTGATTTAGGGAAATCACGGAAAACCTAAATCTGGATGGCCGGAGGTGGATTTGAACCACCATCCTCCTGAATGTGAGTCCAGTGCATTACCACTGCGCCACCTCGCTCGGTTATTATTAATAATATTTAAGTAGTTATTTTTTTTAGATTAGAGAACACAAATACTGACTTAAATATTATAACATTGAATCCACTGTCTTAACATTCCTGTAATGTTTATTCAAAAGAAAAAAATAATCAAGTACAGCTTAAATTGAGTGACTTCTCATTAACATTTTTAAATCCTGGAATTATTAACGGAATAGATATTTGCTTAACATAAATGGGTAAATACAGAAGAAATTACCTGAAAGGTCATAGTTTCTGTGTTCTGCAAAATCATATGATAGTTGTATAAATTAAAGCATTAAAATATTAGGGTGATATCTGTGTGAAAGTAATATTTTAAAAGAAACATTAATACTAGTGCTAATTGTACTAATTTGCTAATTGTACTAATGTTGATGTTTTGTACAACGCCCAGGCATAAAATACATGAAGCTAATAAATGTAGTTTTAGAAAATGAGTTACCATTATTGGGAGCTAAAAACTAAGTTAGTAACATTTGGAAATAAAACAGAAGAAGAGAAGATTAATCGCAAATGCATACCGAAAGTAGCTTTTAAGATATTGCATAGGAGTTAGCTTTATTGTTTAAGACAAAATTTAAATTATGGAGTTCTTAATAACAATAGAAAATATTAAATTCACCACATCTGGTGTTAATGAATAACCTAAATGGTATGAAAGTGAAAGTGGGCTATTTTTGTTAGAACCAAGCATTCAGAGAACAGTTTTTACAAATCCAATTTGTTACCTCTGGCCAAAAGTTCTAGATTCACTCACCAAACTTTCCAGTCGACTTTTTCTGACATTTATCGTTCTATACATCCCATCATAAAGAGTAACCTTCTGAGATGTAGAATGAATGATCAGAGAAGAGTATCAGTTGTTAGATACTACATTACTAATACAATAATAATTTCATATGGCTTAGTGGCCTAGTGAAAGTCTTTGTACTGGATGCCATTTCAGCAACCTGCATGTCCCTAAACCTACCACAGTTATCCAACCAGAGAAATGGGGACTACAGTTTAACATGTAATCCAAGTCATGCATTGTTGCTGGCAACTCATCGCATAGTTGAGAGGTGAAGGCTGGATTTAAAATGTAGATTGAAAAAGTCTCTGATCTGAACAGTTTCGTACCCAAGAGCCTTCAGTTTCCAGAATAGTGCTTTACCCTAAGACCCCCCAGGCCCCACACTACATTACTAAATAACTACCATTACATTAGCATGAATTACTTATGCTTAATCAACTTAATTTAAAATTTTCAGCAGAAAAATTATCATTAGATAGTGTTTGCTTATTTCTTGTGAATATTTACTAACATAAAATCCTTATTTCATCCTGAAAACAAACTTCATAATCATTGAGGTAGAATGTTACAACACATTGAAATTACATAAAATGATAATTGACAATGTATTTATGTAATTGAGAATTAGTGTCATGTTGTTTCAACTGGAGTTCCTTATTTTCTAGGCGGTGGAAGTATACCACACAGAGCGTGTTGGACATGGTTATCGTGTGGTCGAAAGTGAAGAAATTTACAGCAGCTGTAAAGAGAAAAAAATACATTTTGAGGCTTGTCCTTGGTCAAGTTATCTAACTGGAGCTGTCCCATTAGGTACAAGGAAGCATCCAATTGTCAGGTAACATTGATAATAAGACTACTATAAATTCATACTTTTTCTTTTTAATCTATTTAGTATAGCAAACTGAGTTAACTGGTTGAACTTCCAAATGTCATCTTACTTCAGACTCTTTGTTCTAATATTGTCAATTGTTTTCACAGTTAATGCTGACTTGTTTTGGTTACACTTGATATTTATGGTATGTGCAAAATTTATAAACAGAAGGAACATTCTGTTAATAAATGCTTTTCACTCATTTATTAGGATGTCCTTGGAAGAATTTGACAAACTGTGTAGATACATTAATTTTCATTTAAATGTAATTCACTAGGAATTTTAGCACTGTGAAATTCTCAGCAACTGAAATACATTTTCTAGTAACATAAATATACATACTGTATTACATCATTGTGAAACATGATAAGTGTGCATTCATTTCAACTAGGTCTACATGATTAATCCCTGGAATATGTCACACTAGTTACGTGAATTAAGTGAAAAATACAAACATGTTGCCATTATAGAGTATTGCTGGAGTACATCCATGGCAATAGAATTATAACCCTGCCTTTTATTAAACACTGATCACAGTTTTCTTAATCATTGCTCTTAAGACCCTGTAACTTGATTTATCTGAAATGCACATTTGCAGTTTAAAGCCATAAGATGCGTGAATAATTAAAGCTGTTTCAATATCATCAGTAGCAACAGACCAGTTGCAGCAAAGCTGTAACATTCTTGTAGTATTAACAAAAAATCGCACTGAAGTGTTTTATGGCCCACTTTAGATTTGTAGTTTTATAAGTTTGTGCAAACATCTTGGACCAAAATAATAATCGAAATAATAAAAAATTAATTAATAAGAGTGTGTGAAACCCTTGTAGGGGAAAAAAAAAATTAGGTAGTGGTGAGTTTCGAACCACCGACCTTTAGCATCATAGTTCAACGCTTTACCCACTACCCTACAGCTATCAATTAGAAGATAAGTCCTTTAATCTCATTGATGGCAATTGTTAACTGATGCTAATATGGCATTTGTAGACAATAGATTATCGTACGAATAACTATGTGTTTTTGTAAATTCTACAGTGCGCCATTGCTTTGAAATGACAACATGTAAGTTACAACAAGAAAATCATCAAATATGCAACACAAGATGCCAGAGAGAGTTCTGGGCGAGGAATGTCACGTGACATCTCCGAACGGCTGGTTTTCGTTAATTCAATGGAGGGTGTCAAATCTTCATTATTTTTGCAAATATGTCTCAAACGATATGAGATATGAAAAAAATGTAAGGGAGCTAAGTTGTAGAGAATTTTCTCCTATACCAATTAGGTTATTCAATTTTTGTGTCAGATGAACGGTTTGTTTGCAATTACAATTATATTACAAACGGCTTTTTTTGGTATTACTGCCGTATTTTTTGTTCGAAAAATTTGAAAAAGGGAGGTACTGGTCTCTGGAGGCCTACAATTATGTCTGTAAAATTTGGTGCTGATCGGTTGAATGGTTCGTCTTAAAAACAGGGAACACGTTACGGACAAACAGACAGACATACATCCCAAAATCACCATTATTTTTGCAAATATCTTTGAAACGCTATGAGATATGAGAAAAACACAACAGAGCAAAGTTGTAGAGAATTTTCTCCTCAACAAATTCGGTTATTCAATTTTCGTGTCAGATGAATAGTTAAGCCGTTATTTTCATTTAAATTTCGATCTGTCGAAAGACGATCACAAAGACCCACTTTTACTGTTACTGTCGTAACCTAAAGTGGGCCAAAATGTCAATTAAGCTGTACTGTCCATTATAGACACGTGAAGAAAATGACACTCATTCTGTATAAGAGTCACAATGTGTGAGAAAGTACTCATTCATCTCGGCATACGAACCTCTTCTTCCCAATGCTTTTGCACAAGCATTGCATAGAATGTGACACATTGAATTAGAATGTATGCCACAGCCATGATTTGAGCCCAGGACTTCCGGCTTACTAGGCAGTCACTTTATCCACTCAGCCAGCTTGGCCTCATGCATAATGTGAATGCACAGAATAATCCTAAGCCCGTTCCTCTCCACAACACAAACTTCAATTCTGCCTCAATTTTCCCCTATGACATTTGTATAAATATTGGCGAGGCTCTTCAATAGCGGAATAGCACCCCAGCATTGAATATTAATGGCAAAACTCCTGTCTTGTGTCTAAGGCATATATGATAGAATAATGGAAAGTCCAGGTTGGAATTAATAATATAGTAAGGACAGTTTACAACTCACTGCAAACACATGGTGACAAGCTGCGATAGGCACATAAAAAAGACACACACATACAACACTTTCGGCTATCGGCCATGGCCTTCTTTAGAAAATAGAACACTCATGCAATCACACAGGCACACAACACAGTCATACAACCGTCACCTTCGGCTGCTGCACTTATATATGATATTAATATATTACAACTAGCTGCAAGTACCCAGCTTTGCCCAGGTTTAAAATTAAGGGAACAGACAAACAGACAACAAATATGTCTTATATGTATAGAGACTGCAATCAAAGTCTGTAAGTGAAGTACTCTCCCCCATGCTCCAAACGAAATTTTATGTAGACAGTGCCCTTCCTCTTGTTGTGAAGGTCAATTGTGCAAAATTTCATCAAGATCAGTGCAAAGATATAGATTTAAATGGACACATTAAGAATAATAATAATAATTTTGTGTGTCTCATTGGCCTGGTGCAAGTCTTTCAATTGGACACCACTTTGGCGACTAGCGTGTCCCTAGCCTACCCCAGTTATCCAACCGGGGAAAGGGGCCCTACAATTTAACATGGAATCCAAACCATGTGTCGTTTCTGGCAACTCCTCACATTGTTAGAGGTGAAGGATGGGTTAAAACGCAGACTGAAACAATCCGAGGTCCAACCGGGAATCGAACCCGCGACCCTTCAGTTTCCTGTCGAGCGCTTTACCCCAAGACCACCGGGCCCGACAACAGACAAAAATGCACTTTCACTTTTTCTCAAATTTTCCAGTTGGTTTTCCAAAAAATGGAACGAAACCTGTTTAAGTACATTCTCCAGGTAATTTTGTGTATGTGTATCGAATTTCACATTATTTGGTTGTCTGGTTCTTGAGTTATAATAGAATGGACAGACAAATAACAAATGTGTCTTATAAAGTATAGATATTATTAATTTTGAACTATTACTGGCTGCTGCCTGACCCTGAGTTGAATGACTTCCAACATAGGCAGAGTAATAGTTCTATTTTGTATATGCTTGGCAATTCACCAGTCAGTGAAAACCAAGCTGACACCTCTTCTTTATGAATGATTACTTCTTAACTTGTAAGTTTTCCTTTCTATTTCAATGTATCAAAATCATGAGATAATGAGGTCCAGCAATAGTTGTGCTGTGCCTCCAAATAATATTATCCATCAATTGATTTCCAGATAATCTGTCATTTTTCTTTACCTATGCACTTTATAGATTAAATAAATCAGTTATACTTTAAACTCCATATTTATTACTATTCAAGAAGTTATAATCTCCATAAGTACATAGTTAATTGATGCACATATCATGACAGATAACAGACATGGAATATCAAACCAAAATCAACAACTAGCATAGTAACCATCAACACAAACTCTTCCATGGTATTTCCATATCTCTTTGACTGGGTAGACATAATATCTAAGGCCACTTGCTGCTACCACCACCTCCGGAATCTGAAACAAACAGATTCTGGTTGCAGCTGCTGTTCCTATCATGCCTAATCAATTCACTAAAATTAATTGGTAAATATTTGGGTATCTCAAGGTATTGAAGAAGTTGGGAAAAGTGGCTTGTACCACTACAATTTCCAGAGACATATATTGTCCCAATATATTAAAGACATTGAATAGTATCTGAAGCAATGAATTAAAAGTAACCAGGAGGTCCTTGGTTCAAATCCTGGCTGTATTCTATTCAATATCTTTGATACATTGAGGTAATATATGTCTGTGGAAATTTATTATTGGACAATACATTACAAGGCAGTGTCTGTATTGTAGAAGTTGTGGAATCTTCTCATGAAAAACTATTTCCCAGAGAATGCTCTTGATATTCTTTAACATCAGTGATCTTACTTTATTTTATGGGTTCTAATGGACTGATTATGGTGTAATACTGACATTTAGAGTAAAACTAGAGAATATGGTGCTTGACCTGTATGTATATTACCAAATTATAATATTAATTATTTCTTGCTAATACATTATTACACACATTCTCCAAGTTCGCATGTATTGAGTCCATTCTTCCTTGGGAGTCGAACTATTGGAAGCTTGTGGTTTGTAACTTTTTTATATGACAAAAGTTATTTCGTTCAGCAGATTTACAAAGAGTAACATTGTTAAGAATTGTGACTGTTATATTAGAAGCCTTTCCTCATTAGTCAGTGAGTTTCTGTTTTGAGCATGCTTTTCCTATTGGGTCATTCCACGTCAAGTGTCCCAGCTTAGATGAATCTCCCAGCTCAGCCATTGTCAATTTTTATGAAATTTGTACAGTATGTACCTGAAGGCCCGACATGAATGTATGCAAAGTTTCAGGCTCACCTCTAACTTTGTTCATGTATTAGAGCCATTTTTGTGAAGACGACATTTACCGACACCGAAAAGTCGTGAAGAAATCTTCAAGTTTAGCATTCCACTGTTCCTAATGTAAAAGAGTAAGACCCTTGATTCTGGGTATAGTGGTACAACACTTTGTGCTCTACACACAAATGATGCAGATAGAGTTCAGAAAGCAATGGATTTGGCATAATCTCAGTTCAAAGTGGTCAACAAATCATGTCGCAAAAAATTTGCGCCATAGTTTAACGAGGCATAAGTAGTGGAAAAATTGCGCTACAGACCTGGTCTTTTGCCAAACTATTGTCTGTCTGAGTGTTTACTATATCACCAATTTGGACATGGCTTGTGTGTTTAATTACTGTGCTATGATCCTGTAAATATGCTAAAAACCCTGAATGTGTCAAAATATACCCGTATTCAAAGTTATGTACCGTATATTTCCGCAGATAAGATGAGGTACAAATTTTCTAGTTTAAGCATATATCTGGCCTATAAGATGACCCCCAAGTTACCATATTTACCCGAATGCATGCCGCACTTTTTTTTCCAGTTTTTGGGATTTAAAACTACGCCTGCCACTTAGATTCAGAGGCAAAGCTTCAGGATGTTCCGAAAAATGCTGTTAGAACCCACAATAAGTAGTTTTCATGATTCGTACACCTGGATGTCAACCTTTGTTGCAGTGTTTGTGGCCTGCTTTTGAACTTTTGTGCGTGTAGTGCTACGTTGTATCCGAGCGTCAAGAAGAATGTTTTTTTATACCACAAAGTTTAGAAAAAAAGTAATGTCTTTCACCGAGACAACATTTAATCGCGCTGATGCACATATTATGCAGGTGAAAACACATGAAATTGCCTGAGAACAGATGATAAAGGATTTCGAAGGAAGCCGCAATTGTTGCATTTAGCTCCGAAATATTTTAACCCTTTCACTGCTCCGTATGTAAATAGACTCTAATCGTTTCAGTGCAACTCTGGATGAAGCTGTATAGGGTATTGGTTGTACCATTGTCCACTAAGTGAATTAATAAAGCTCAACAGGTGAATATTGTTTTAAAAAATTGTGCAAAATTTTGTTTTTGTAAATCTTTCCTCCACAATATAAATCTCATCGGGATAATAATGCAGATGTGCTGCACAGCGCGGCTATAGCAAGGCTTCGACTTGCAAATTATATTTATTGAATCGGTACTTTTCGAAACGATATGTATGGAATAAGCGAATGTTTCTGAACTGGAGATTTGCGCCCTATGTGCCCTTACTTACTAAAAAAAATATCCTGTTTGTCCTATACCTAACCCAACTTTAACGTTTTAAAAAGGTATCTGTAGCTAGCCTTAAGAAGGTTAGGTATAGGTTAAACAAGAAGTTTTTGTTAGTATTTGAGGGCGCATAGTGCCTGAATCTACAGCTCAGAAACGCTAAATTGATTTACAGTTATACGTTCGATATATATCACTTTAGGTTGAGCTACTTCGAGTATAAGCTTTCTTGTAAATAACCCAGAAAGCTTTACTTTTAGGTTCCTGCCTAACCACATCCTTTAAAATCACAAAATATTCATAAAAATCATAACATTCGCCTGTTTGATACATATTGTTTCAATACTTGACCGCTTCAATATATATCGTTTGGAGGTCGAAGCCATGCTATGCAGCACATCTGCGAAATTACCAATTTCAGAATAAATTTCAATCTAATTTTGATTGTACCATCGTATAAGAAGACCTCAGATTTTGGGCCCTTTTTTTATGATTCAGCCATTGTCTAATCTGCGGAAATATATGGTATCTCAAAACGGACACCTACTACATTATATTCATTAACACCATTTAACAGAGCACATTTCATTCCATTAGAAAAACTGATTTTCATTTTGGTGTCTCTTTGGGTAAAGTGCAAAATTTTGACTAAATTTTAAATCTTTGTAGGAGTAAAGATTCATGATGAAAGCATATTTGAGCATTTTCAATAGAGTGTAAACTATTCCGTCTAGTAAGTAATTCTTGTTCTTCTAAGGAAAGTTCCTTTACTGTGTTTAGTCCTTTTGTAGCATTGTATGTTGTTAAACGGCAGGGGGAATCAGTATTTCACTACACAATCAGTGACATGACACAGTTGCAGTGCATGCGTTTTTAACATACTTGATCAACTCGCTGAAGCACAGTTTTAAAGAAATTAAGCATATTCATTATTTTAGCAGTGGTTCTACTGCACAGTACAAAAATTTTAAGAGCTTCCTAAATCTTTGCTAACATAAAAATGATTTTGGCATTACTGCCAAATGAAATTTTTTTGGAACAAACCCTGAGGAATAACCATGAGATGGAATTGGGGGCACAGTTAAGCGTATAGCAGCAAGAGCTAGTGTTCAGCGGCCAATTGACAACCAAATATTGACACCAACTGATCTGATTGAATATTGCAAAAAAAAAAAAAAAAAAAAAAAAAAAAAAAAAAAAATGTGAATGGCATTGAATTTATTTATACTAAAAAAGAAATTATTGAATTTGCAAAAATTGATCATGAAAAACTTTTTGAGGATGGATGTACAGTGTCTGGTACAAGAGACATATTGCCACAGACTACATTAATGAGCTCATAAAGCAATCTTCTACCTATTTGAATTACATATGTTGCCCGAGTTTAATAGCTTTCTGCAGTATGGGATTATATTCTAGGAGACCTCATATGTTAGCTCTCTCACCTTCTTGATCCACAAAGAGAGCTATAAGCTTTTCCATTGCTTTCTGTGCCATCATGGCATTAATCATTATTGATTCTTCTGCCTTGAGGAGTTGCTTTGCACCTCAAGGAGAACAGTATTTCTTGTTCTAACCCCTCCTCGACCTGATAAGGTAATTGGCAGAATGAAGGAGGTACCAGATATCTTTAGCCACCATTGGTGTACTTTTGCATTGTAAATCTGAGCAGTGGCTGATATCAAACCAGCACCAGAAGTATGAAAAACCATCTGTAAGAAACTATTAAAGAGAAAGCAGGAAGGATGCTAACACAGGAAAGCCCTTGAAACAATTTTCATAATCTACATCATACAGTTTGTGAAGTGTGTATGCTCTGTTAACTGTATATAAGAAGTAAAGTCTAAATACTTTTGCCACCTAAGCAAACCTTATGAACCAGCTCAAAGCTTCAGCTTGTCATGAATTGTTCCTCTCTTCTTTAAAAATCTGTGATTAATACCTTCAAAAGAAAGAATGTATCAGGAAATTAAAGGTTTCCCTACTATATTCTTCTTTAGGTCCTGCTGGCAAAATTGAATTCATTGTTAAAAATTAGCATAGAATTTTAGTCCTTCTGGTAAAAGAATTTAAAAGCATCTTATATATTGCTTTCAGATTTGCTGAAGATGGTGCAAATTTCTCTCTGAACTCTGATGACACTACACTAACTGGAAGAACACTAAGAGATGATTATGCACTTGCAGCAAGTTGGGGCCTGACTGAAGCCCATGCAGTTCGTGCAGTAAGTTAATTTACTGGTATTGATTACATTGCTATGACAGTAATGATTTATTACTGATGAAACTCATTAGGAATAGATGTTTATTCTAATTCTTATTCCTTTACTGACATGCAATCCTTATGTGGTGTTAACATTATGAACTAATTTGAATATAGAAGGTTACTTTCTATTATCAGGTGTACCAAAAACATACTCGAGTTTTTATTTCAAAAGAATGACCACTACCTTTGCAAATAATATGGATGTAAAGATAGGCTTCCTATATTTAAGATAAATTAGTGAATGTTGGATTATAACAAAATCTAACAATGGAAAATCCAGGTTGGAATTCAACAATATAAAAAGGATAGTTTGCTACTCACTGTTCAGCAAGCTGTGATAGGCACATAAAAAATACTCGTACCACATAACTTATAGCTTTCAGCCACAGCCTCCACCACAAAGAGGCACACATTCTCATTAATACAATCACACAGGCACATTTCACAGACACACAACCATCATCTCCTGTTGTTACATTCTGAGTCACACTCTGAGGTTGGGAGGTAGTAGGAGGAGCTGGGAGGGGGAACAGGAGTAGGAAGATCGCAAGGCGATGGTGGGAATGGATGCAGCAAGATCTTACAGAGCATGTCGGCACTAACATGTGTTGTAAGCAGGTACAATCATAAATATATAGTATGGCTCAAAAGCTAGAGCATAAGTGATTATAAAGATAATAATATACGTAAAAAATAGATGAAGTACACTTACCAGGCGAAGGGGCACAGGCAGTAATAGCAACAAATAAACACACAGACACACACACACACACAAAAATGCTAGCTTTCGCAGCCTAGCTGCTTCATCAGGCAGAAGGGAAGGAGAGGGAAAAGGAAATGATGAGGGGCAAGGAGCCATTCCAATCCCAGGACAGGAAAGACTTACCTTGGGGGAAAAAATGGAGGGTAAATAAATGCACATACACCCACACATTTACACAGACACAGACAGGTGTCTGTGTAAATGTGTGGGTGTATGTGCATTTATTTACCCTCCATTTTTCCCCCCAAGGTAAGTCTTTCCTGTCCTGGGATTGGAATGGCTCCTTGCCCCCTTCCTTAAAACCCTCATCATTTCCTTTTCCCTCTCCTTCCCTTCTGCCTGATGAAGCAGCTAGGCTGCGAAAGCTAGCATTTTTGTGTGTGTGTGTGTGTCTGTGTGTTTATTTGTTGCTATTCCTGCCTGTGCCCCTTCGCCTGGTAAGTGTACTTCATCTATTTTTTACGTATATTTTTCCTGTTAGGAATTTTTCCTCTATAATATTCGTATCATAAAGATATTAATAATAAGAAAAGTATACAAGAGGGAGGGATTCCTCCCCCCCCCCCAAATGCTTTCACATTCTGACTTCTGAGCCATACTCTAATTACATTCCCACCCACTTACAACAAACTACTGTGTAACCGGGCTGACATTCTCTGTAGGAAGTTGTGTTCATCCCCACCACTGCCGTGCAACCTTCCTGTCCTGTCCAAAGAAGAGTTGCTCATTTCGTATTGTCACGATACAGGGAATACAGTGTAACGGAAATGATACAGGGTATGGGATGGGAATCATTACAACAATGACACTTATTGCTGTGGCGTGGGCTACTTACAAAACTAAAATCGCCAACATTCTCCTCTAAATATGAAAATATATTGTTGACTCCCACTTACATAGGTAGAAATGATCATCAGAATAAAATAAGAGAAGTCAGAGCTTGAACGGAGAGATTCAGATGTTATTTCTTCCCACACGCTATTCGAGAATGGAATGAGAGATAAATAGTATAACGGTGGTTCGATGAACACTCTGCCAGGCACTTAAATGTGATTTGCAGAGTATCCCATGTAGACGTAGATATGTTCTGAGTTGTAAATTATCCTCATTATAACAAAAAGTAGATGTGATTGTTTACTTACTCTGTGATGACTTATTCTCAATTTCATATTAATAAAGATGTTCTCTCCATCTTGTTTTATAGTTAAATAGTTTTCATTGTAGAAATGCTGTGCAGGGTTCTATATTACAGAACATGTAAACAAATAAAATCACTCTACTCCATATACTTCTGTGGCACTGGTACAGTAACTACTGAATATTTTGAAGGGGGGGGGGAGACGGCTGTTTTGGCCAAAATGAATGAATAAATGTACTTTGATACAGTGGTTATTATATTCAGCTTTCTAAATAGGCCATGGCATATGTCCTATGGGGTACTCTACATATAACTGTAACTTTTTTTTTTTTTTTTTTTTTTTTTTTTTTTTTTTTTTTTTTGGCAGGGGGGAGGGGTTGGGGGTTACAACAATGTTCATTGTCATTGAAGCTAAATTCCAGAAAGATAATTCCAAGACATGTAACAGAGTGAAAACCTATAGTATGCAGATTTTATAGTGGTTAAGTCTCCAATGGAAGCGATCATACAGTTATCATATGTAACTGAGCTCAGTATTTATATATTATATGGCAAGACCACTTCATTTTAACACTCATTTGCAACCAAGGAATGTAGACACGTCCATTATTGAATGAAATTTTGACTCTGCAGAGGAGTGTGCAATGATATGAAACTTCTTGACAGATTAAAACTGTGTGATAGCCTGGGATTCTAATCTAGGACCTTTGCCTTTCAGAGTGCAAATGGTCTAACAACTGAGTTACCTGTACACAGTCTATGGTCCATCCTCACAGCTTTAAATCTGACAGTATTGCATCTCTTACCTCCCAGACTTCACAGAAGTTACATATTGTTAAATATACATTTCACACTAATTACAATGAAAAAGTAAACTATTTCAATAGATACAGGAAAAGTTATGTATGTATTCACTGTTCAAACTGAGATATGAATCTGAACCTACTAAATATGATTGATAGCAAAGTATAATATAATACAGTTGGAAAATGCTTTCTCCTGAAATGGCACTTATTCTGAAATTAATTAATATTAAACGTTCCTAACCTGATTTGGAAATTGTAGCAATAATTACAGCTGATTGATTTTTACCTAACTTCATCAAAAACATCAATGTCAATATATACTGTAACAGTCCAATAATATCACAGAATAATTAATATCTGTTAATTGAATTAATCATTGCACAGAAATATGAATGTACACAACGTCAGATAAATTCATTAGCAAAATAGAATGAAGAAATTTTGGAAATGAATGTTTTCACACAAGTTACAATTATACCTATTTTTATGTAGCACTGGTATCAGGAGATATAGTTATGCAAGCTGGTGGGAGTATATCCCAACATGCTTCATGACAAGGGCTCTTACTGAATTGAGATTAGTTTTTATTTCAGTAACATATGATTCAAGATGTTGTTTCCTGAGCCAACTCACACCTTTGGTGTTCCACTGCTTTTCTTCATAGAAATGGTTGATAGTGACAATTTTTTCTTGTCTACCACTACTGCTGACAGGCAATATATGACACAATTATTAAACAGTGCCATTAAGGATGTTGTAAAAATATAAAGACCACAGGTGGTGAAATCGCAATATGTTTACTAATGCGTTTTGAAAATAATCATCATCAGAATTCAGGCCTTGGGTAATACGTAATTCTAAATGTATGTCATGTTGGCCCTGCACAACTATACCTCATTAGAGACTTCATGTCACATCTGGTATATATGACACTTCAATTACATTGTCCAACTGGGTTTTAAATGACTAAATGTTGTTGGAAGTATTGTTTGATATAATCATCACAGTTTCATGTTGTTTACATGGTAAAAATTATTTAATTTAGAAATATAGGCTAAATGCAACATAGAAGTTGCTCACTATTCCTTATAATAAGTAAATATGAGTCTCTGAAAAATAACTTATAGTGCCTTTTATTACTAATAACTACTCAGTAATTGTTTCTTGTACTTTGTGTAATTTATTATTTGGTTGTTTCTTCAGTTCAGTAATGTTTTTAAATTTGTTTATCAGTCTGGCTCCGGTTGCTACAACTTAAGAAGCTAGTAAGCAGAAGTACCTCTTTTGTGGAGAATATGATTAATAATCATTATGAAGTACCAAAGTATTTTTTTTTTATATTCATAGCCTCACATAGCATGTGTGTTATTTTCTAAATATGTGTTCTTGTAATAATACAGTATCTTTCTTTTTTTCCAGAATTTCAATGCAGCTCGCTCCTGTTTTCTGCCTGATAAAGAAAAAGACCAGTTGATTAAGAAGCTTTACAAAGAAATAAACATAGATCTCTAAAGCAAATTTATAATTTTGTTGAACGATATAATAAATAATGTTTCTTGAAAGATAAATTAATTACGGTATATTTGTATTTTTTTAAGATTGAATGATGTTTGATTCTTGTCAGTACTATCATTAAGTAAAACAATCTTCCTCTGATTTTTAATATTATTTCTACATCAGTTATACAAGGCTCAGTTTTCATGTTTTCTGTGGAAAAGTTTATTTCATTCCCAAATAATTTACATTTTGCTATATATTTGCTTGCTTTACTTTATTTACTTTTAGATTTCTCCTTTGAGATGACCATATAATAGGGACAAAGAAATTAATAACATCACTTGCCTTGAAATCAAAGGACAACTGATTCTATTAATTTCTTTACAGGTACTGTCCCTGGAGTCAGTCTTGAATAATCAAAGTACATGAAATGTCACCAAACAATGAAACCAGACCATCCTCTTTCCAAGCAATAGTCTGCAAATATGTAGATGCTATCATATCTTAGCCCTTTTTTCTGGATCACACCTGGACTGCTTCGGGAATCTTTGGTTTCAAAGAAAGCACAGAGGTCTACTCTCCCACCAGCCACAGCTTTAGTACCTTTTTCATTCACTAAAATTACACTATTAATGGCAAGAACCATGTTAATATTTGCATGCATCTGGTCTGATGACTGAACAGAAGTACATTTGTTGTCTGAGAAGTCCAGAAAATCAGTGTGCTAAAAGCTGTTTCCAAAAATCCTCATTATTTTGTGGCCTCTATTCAGTATAATGTTGAAGGCAGCCAGGTCCTTTCATCTGTGAATACCACTCACCAGTAGTCTGTGAACTACAGCTTCTGATTCTGCAATTCATGTATCCAGAACCTCCAGCATGTTCTTACTTCGACATAAGGCATAGGTTCTGAAGTGGGCATGTGGTAACATGGTACACCGTTTAGAGAGCCCAGCATTTGATATCGGTTGCCCCAATAAGTAGAATCACTTTCAATACAGGCCAAATTTTCCTTCTTCTCACTAACTGTGAGCTTATCTCCATCTCTGATGATTTCTTTTTTAAGATAAAAGATTTCTTTTTTATCATTTTTGAAATCGCGACAAATGCTCTGCTTCGTACACAATCATCATTCTCTGATGGACATCTGGATGAGTGTCCTTTCACCAAGAACAGAATAACAGCATGTTGGTCTTGTTTGTACACATTTGGTGATAATCCATTCATAGTTCAAGATTCCACATCTACCACACGAGAGTCTGAAAGACACAAAAGCCACACTAAGCCCTTGACTACGTACTCCTTATATAGGCCAGTGTTAGTCTAATATATTTCTTTGACCAAATTTTTCTCTTTACAGTCCTTCTTAAATGTCTGAGGCATTGCTAGTAGTAATTTCATCTTCAAATCACCATTTGTGTTACTGGGAAAGGCTACTTCTTTTATGAAAGCATTAAAATATGACTGGTTCTCTACATAATATTTTTAATAATGTGCCTTCAAACCAAACTTCCAACCATGCAACCTCTGAAAATCAACATATTTGATAATGCTATAATGCTGTCTCTCTGGTATTTGTGTCAGTTTCTTCAGATAAGCCTTTAGTCCCTCCCTTCTCAATTACATTTTGTCTTACAATAACTGCAGCACTTCATTAATTTACACACCATACTCAAAAAAATTGTATTTGTTCTCCAATTGTTTCCCTTGATACAGACGCCGTTGTTTTGCTACCTCCACCTGAAAATGTACACTGACGTTTTCTTACATGTGACTGACTGACATCAACAGTATGAAGGTTATTGTTTTGTATATTTGATAATCAGACCCCCTCACCTTCACACATATTTTTAACACTTAAATATGTACAGTATTAAGATGCTGAATGTGTGTGGTGATAACAGTTTCTGTACAAGTAACTGACACAAGAGGTATATGATGAACTGCTGGCTAAATGGTGTCCAATAGTCACCAGCTTCACCTTACATATCGAGCTGCTTCAATATCCACCAAGCAATTTTTTATACTAAAACATACCAAATCGTAACACTTAATTTTAATAACGTAGTCAAAAGATGATCACTGAGCTGCAAACATTCACATAAAAAATCACCCTCACACAACCAAACCTTTCAACCACAGACTTCATTAGAAAAAGAGCAAAGACACATTGATACCGTAACATAGACAACTCAAGAATCCCTGACTATTTGACGGTGAGAATATTGTTTGACAGGGAGGGGAGGGTGAAAGAGAAGGCATCATGCCCTGAAATGAAAGACATTCTACCCAAGATCCTTCCTACCCTTCTGAAAGATGTGTTCTGCAACCCACTCAATCCACCTCTTAGTCCATTCCAATTCCAAACCCAACCCTTTGCCCCTGAAGGAAGACTCTGATGCAAGACCTGTCCAATCCTTCTAGTACTTCCAATTTCAGCCCTGTGACAGAGTACAGGTTACTTGTGAAAGTAGCCATGTCATCTACAAACTCTGCTGCGTTCACATACAGCTTTTTATATGTGTATGAAAACTAACTAGCTAGCCATCAGAATCAATGGCCACTGCCAAACTCCACCCAAGTCAAGTTGGAGCATCTTATGTCACATCATGCAGTTCAGCATAACATGCAAATTGCCATGGCTCGCATCTTTATATGTGCATGAGTTGAGTCTAGGACTGAATGAATGTGTGTGTTCTTTTTCTGATGAAGGGTGTGGGAAAAAGTGTAAGTTTTGTGAGTGTGGCCATGTTTTTTATGTGCCTGTCTGTGGCTCAGAGATCAACTTTACAATGAGTTGCAACCTATCTTCATTATATAATTTATATTCCAACCTTCACTCTCCATTGTAATTAATGTTGCTGTTTTTATATAGGGTGCCTACTTACTTACCATTATATTTTGTTTAGCTATTTTTTTTATTTAGTAATAATTTATTATAAATTTTTAACAGTATGAAGTTTTAAATAAAAATAAAATTCAACCACTCACCTGTAGCTGATTGGTGTTGCATATTAACAAAGTTTACAGCATTAATATATTACTAGTATTTGTGCTATAACTCTTCTTCTAGTCTTTCTTGTTTAAATATATACTGTCACTTATACACAACAAAACAGACAGATGTTAACATTCACTTTCACCCTGACATTCACATTATTTTAATATTGTTATGGAATATATATATAAAAAAAACATTATGTAAAAGTCATCAGTGCTATTGTGGATAATGACAGTACCATGTCTGATACCCCACATCCAACTGTTAACAGGTACAATATACAAAATTGCTAAAATTAAGTTATACCAATTTTTGTCATTAATACTATTCTGAGAGGTATACAATATTTACTGTCCAAGTACCTTATGTGCAACATTAAACTGAAATCAGCACATTTACACTACTGGCCATTAAAATTACTACACCAAGAAGAAATGCAAATGATAAACGGGTATTCATTGGACAAATATATTATTGAGAACTGACATGTGATTTCATTTTCATGCAATTTGGATGCATAGATCCTGAGAAATCAGTACCCAGAACAACCACCTCTGGCCATAATAATGGCCTTGATATGCCTGGGCATTGAGTCAAACAGCCATGTTCTCCAAGCTGATAGTCCATGCTGCTGCAAATGTCGTCAAACTGTTCATGCAGATGGTTGTTGTCTTGCAAATGTCGCCATCCATTGACTCAGGGATCGAGACGTGGCTGCACGATCCGTTACAGCCATGCAGATAAGATGCCTGTCATCTCGATTGCTAGTGATACAAGGCTGTTAGGGTCCAGCATGGCGTTCCGTATTGCCCTACTGAACCCACCGATTCTATATTATTCTGTCATTGGATCGCGACAAACATGAGTAGCTGTGTCACAACACTATAAACCGCAATCGTGATAGGCTACAATCCAACCTTTATCAAAGTCAGAAACATGATGGTACGCATTTCTCCTCCTTACATGAGGTATCACAACAATGTTTCACCAGGCAACGCCGGTCAACTGCTGTTTGTGTATGAGAAATTGGTTGGTAACTTTTCTCACGTCGGCACGTTGTAGGTGTGGCCACCGGTGCCAACCTTATGTGAATGCTCTGAAAAGCTAATCATTTGCATATCACAGCATCTTCTTCCTGTCAGTTAAATTTCGCGTCTGTAGCACGTCATCTTCATGGTGTAGCAATTTTAAAGGCCAGGAATAAGTATGTTAATTAATTGTTATAACATATGGTAAAGATGAATCAAAAGTTCTAAATTATCTCTACCTAAAAGACTGATCACAAAGTGTAAAGTCACTGAAATTGAACTACTAAAACAATTGAAGATCTGAAATTGTACCTAAGTAATTTGTTACTACTCCTACTACTACAAAAAAGATACTATCTTTCTTTTCTGAATACACATGTAAAATAAAACTTACAAAGAAAAAGCCAAATGCGCAGGATATTTTGCCAATCATTCTCTCTCCCCCCAAATATATATATATATATATATATATATATATATATATATATATATATAGGCTACATTGGATTGGAATGGCTCCTTACCCCCTTCCTTAAAACCCTCATCATTTCCTTTTCCCTCTCCTTCCCTACTGCCTGAAGACGCAACTGGGTTGCGAAAGCTTGCGATTGTGTGTGTGTGTGTATTCATTTATTTATTTGTGATGCTGTCACACCTGTGCTCCTTCGCCTGGTGAGTAATCTTCGTCTATTTTTTATATTTTATTTTTCCTGCTAGGAATTTTTCGTCTTAATAATCGTTTCATATATATATATATATATATATATATATATATATATATATATATATATGAAGTACACTTACCAGGCGAAGGGGCACAGGCAGTGATAGCAACAAATAAACACACAGACACACACACACACACAAACACACAAACGCTAGCTTTCGCAGCCTAGCTCCTTCATCAGGCAGAAGGGAAGGAGAGGGATAAGGAAATGATGAGGGTTTTAAGGAAGGGGGTAAGGAGCCATTCCAATCCCGGGACAGGAAAGACTTACCTTGGGGGGAAAAATGGAGGGTAAACAAATGCACACACACCCACACATTTACACAGACACAAGTACACTTAGGCAGACATACTGTAGAACTGTAGAAAGCAAAGAAGTTAGACAGAGATGCCACTTGAGGCAGAGGCTCTGTCCAGAGAACCAAGGCAAAGATGTTAAGATGGTGGGTGGGAATTCGAATTTAGCGGAGGTTGAGACCAGGTGGGCAACGGGAAGAGAGAATATGCTGAAGGGCTAGTTCCCATCTCCGGAGTTCTGAAGGATTGGTGTCAGTGGGAAGTATCCAGATAACCCGGATGGTGTAGCACTGTGCCAAGATGTGCTGGCCGTGCACCAAGGCATGTTTAGCCACAGGGTGATCCTCGTTACCAACAAACACTGTCTGCCTGTGCCCATTCATGCGAATGGACAGTTTGTTGCTGGTCATTCCCACATAGAACGCTTCACAGTGCAGGCATGTCAGTTGGTAGATCACGTGGGTACTATCGCAAGTGGCTCTGCCTTTGATCGTGTACACCTTCCGGGTTACGGGACTGGAGTAAGTGGTGGTGGAAAGGTGCATAGGGCAAGTTTTACAACGGGGGCGGTTACAAGGGTAGGAGCCAGAAGGTAGGGAAGGTGGTTTGGGGATTTCATAGGGGTGGACTAGGAGGTTATGGAGGTTAGGTGGGCGGCGGAAAGACACTCTTGGTGGAGTAGGAAGGATGTCATGAAGGATGGATCTCATTTCGGGGCAGGATTTAAGGAAGTCGTATCCTTGCTGGAGAGCCACATTCAGAGTCCGCTCCAGTCTCACAAAGTATCCGGTGACAAGAGGGGCACTTCTGGGGTTCTGTTGAAGGTTCTGAATTTGGGGGGATGATGAAGTGGCTCTGGCAATTTGCTTCTGTACCAGATCAGGAGGATAGCTGCGGGATGTGAAGGCTGTTATCAGGTTATTGGTGTATTGGTTCAGGGATTCAGGACTGGAGCAGACTCGTTTGCCACGAAGACCTAAGCTGTAGGGAAGGGAACGTTTGATGTTGAAAGGATGGCAGCTGTCATAATGCAGGTACTGTTGTTTATTGGTAGGTTTGATGTGGACGGATGTGTGTAGTTGGCCGTTGGATAGATGGAGGTCGACATCGAGGAAAGTGGCATGGGATCTGGAATAGGACCAGGTGAATTTGATGGGACCAAAGGAGTTGAGGTTGGAGAGGAAATTCTGGAGTTCTTCTTCACTGTGAGTCCAGATCATGAAGATGTCGTCAATGAATCTATACCAAACTTTGGGTTGACAGGCTTGGGTGTCCAGGAAGGCTTCCTCTAAGCATCCCATAAATAAGTTCGCGTACGAGGGGGCCATTCTGGTCCCCATGGCTGTTCCCTTTAGTTGTTGGTATGTCCGGCCCTCAAAAGTGAAGAAGTTGTGGGTTAGGATGAAGCTGGCTAGGGTATTAAGGAAAGAGGTTTTAGGTAAGGAAGTGGGTGGTCGGCGCAAAAGGAAATATTCCATCGCAGCGAGGCCTTGGGCATGTGGGATATTAGTGTATAAGGATCTGGCATCGATGGTTACAAGGATAGTTTCAGGAGGTAACAGGCTGGGTAAGGATTTCAGGCGATATATATATATATATATATATATATATATATATATATATATATATATATATATATATATATATATATATAAGACGAAAAATTCCTAGCAGGAAATATTTATATATAAGAAATAGACGAAGATTACTCATCAGGCGAAGGAGCACAGGTGTGACAGCATCACAAATAAATAAATAAATACACACAGACACACAAACGCAAGCTTTTGCAACCCTGTTGCTTCTTCAGGCAGAAGGGAAGGAGAGGGAAAAGGAAATGATGAGGGTTTTAAGGAAGGGGGTAAGGAGCCATTCCAATCCCGGGAGAGGAAAGACTTATCTTGGGGGAAGAAAAGGAAGGTGAACAAATACACACACACCCATACATTCACACAGACGCAAACACACCTAGGCAGACATACTATAGAACTGGTGGCGAAAGCTCGAATGTTTGTGTGTTTTTGTGTGTGTTTTATGTTTCTGTCGACGAGCCTGTACTTTAGTTAAGTCAAAAATCTTTATTATATATATATATATATATATATATATATATATATATATATTGTTTTTATTTTTATTTATTCATTTATATATATTTTATATAGCAGTTCCATTCTACATTTCCTTCTTATTTCGCTAACATCTTTGCCTTGGTTCTCTGGACAGAGCCTCTGCCTCAAGTGGCATCTCTGTCTAACTTCTTTGCTTTCTACAGTATGTCTGCCTAAGTGTACTTGCGTCTGTGTAAATGTGTGGGTGCATGTGTATTTGTTTACCCTCCTTTTTCCCCCCAAGGTAAGTCTTTCCTGTCCCCGGATTGGAATGACTCTTATCCACTCCCTTAAAACCCTCATCATTTCCTTTTCCCTCTCCTTCCCTTCTGCCTGACGAAGCAGCTAGGCTGCAAAAGCTTGCGTTTGTGTGTGTGTGTGTCTGTGTGTTTATTTGTTGCTATCACTGCCTGTGCCCCTTCGCCTGGTAAGTGTACTTCATCTATTTTTTTACGTATATATATATATATATATATATATATATATATATATATATATATATATATATATATATGCTCAACTCACTTGCACCTACCTCATAACCACAATCACCCGTGCTCATAATCATTTTGTGATTTTGGAATATGTTGTCACTGTTTGAAAGTCCGTTGGCTGAAGAGTGGCAGTCCAGCCACTGCTGTCCCACCTCACCCAAAAGGGGAGAATGAAAATTTCTATTTAAATAAAAGAAAATCAGTCTAGGTGGCTCACTTGAAGATTAACGACAGGTGTCCAGTTGAAATACCTTGCGTATGACGACGACCGGCTACAAACCCGAAATTTCTATGAACACTGTATGTCTCTATTTCATTCAGTTACACAATAAACTGTTACATCTAACTACATAATAATGTGCACAACTTGAGAAAATTTATTGCTCAATGCACTAAAATTTGGAGTAAGTTCTTGACGTATAAAACATTGCATCCCATACAAATCACGCATTATATCATCATCCACTAGAGATTCCAGCCTCTTGCTGGGTTTTCTTGGAACATAGGCCTCTTCATTGCTCCTTATCCTCCCCCCCCCCCCCCCCACTTTTCCTCTTGCACTTTTCCCATTTTCTCTCTTCTGCCCTCCTTCCTCTATCTCTTGGTCTTCCTCCTGGTCTCCTGCCTCCTATTTTCATCTCATACATTTTCTTTGGAATCCTGCCATCTTCCATTCTCTTGAAATGTCCATACTATCTCAGTCTTGACTGCTCTATGGTCTCTTGCAGAGGTTTCTCCTTCACCAGTTCTCTCACCTTCTCGGTTTTCATTCTATCCATTCTGGTTACACCAGTCTTGCTTCTGTGGAATTTTATCTCACACACCTGTATTCTGCTCATCTGACTTCTCTTCATAACCCACATTTTTAATGCATACATGAGTATTGGAGCATGATACTGTTGGTCTATCACTTGCTTATCTCCACACCAGATTCGCACACCTTGCAGGAATCTGTGGTCTTGCTTTCCTCTTTCACTGATCTTCATTTTATTCCTCCCACTTTCTTCTATCACACTTCCCAGATACTTAAAACTGTCCATGCTCTTTACTATTTCCCCTCCATTCTTTACATTTGTTGCTACTATTTCTTTACTCTCTGTTGTCACCATAATTTCACTGTTTTTAGCATTAAATTTCATTCCACACTGAACCACCACCTCCTCCCATGCATTTAGACTCTCTTGTACTTCTCCTCCTCGATTACCCCACACCTGTAAGTCATATGCATCGCTTTCATATCTTCTCCTATTCGTGTTGCAACCCCTGCTATTATTTAGTCCATTACAATGATAAATAGTAGAGGAGGTGGAGCACTTCCTTGCTTCAGTCCATTCTTCTGCTCAAACCAGTCCATCTTCTCTCCTCCTACCTTTACACAGCTCACACTTCCTTGGTACATTACCCCTATTCTCCAAGTGGTTTGCCTCCTGACTCCTCTTTTCTCCAGTGCTTTCCATAGTTTGCTTCTTTCCACTCTATCAAACACTTTTCCACCTATTGTCATTCTAAATGTTTGATCCTTCGTCGTGAACATTATCTTTCATTTCTTTGTGTTTGGTGGTGTAATGCAGTTCCATAACCAATTTTTTAAACCTGTCGATTATGTTGGCAGATAATGCGATACAGAGGATTCTCATGCATTTCAGTTTTAAAGGACTGTGACAATAGGTCACTAGACTTTCTCTTTTCCTCAAATAGAAAATATACTTCTGAACTTCATTTTTAACCACAAACAAATTCACAAAGGAAATGTAATTCACGCACCACAATTCTATAAGCCTGTTCTCACTGAAAACTGCTGCACTAAATACAGAAAGAAACATCCTCGCATCCTACTGCTAAATGTAGTATCATCTTGTAGAGAGCGTACCAGTCCTGGGTAGTGCCGACACAGCCCATGTCTCTGACCACACATATACCTGTAAAGTACATATGAGGACTGACAGTGAATCTGTTATTAAAATGATCTTGACGTTAACTGCCATGAGGCATTGAATGATCAATGGCTCTATTGGTAGACATTCAACACTCAATACCATGCTAATAGTTATCGACGGTAAGCATACTAGAACAAGAGTACAGCGTATGTTTTAGAGCACAAATGAGATCTGTACAGTAACTGTACCTTGAGGATTGCTCCTTAATGAAAATATAGTTCTTCTTGTTAAAAACAAGATACTGAATTTTGTTTACGAAAGGGGATTCAGATAAATGATACACTACCTTTCGGACAATGTGACACACCAGGAAGGGGAAAAGAAATAGAAAGAAGCTTGAAGCGTTTGCGGGTAAGGTAGTGTTATTCCAGAAGCCGCAAAAAACTGGTAGACGTTCGCAGAATGAGACCTGAGGGGTACTACGTCAGTACCCCTGCTTGGTAGGCATCCCTTACGTCACAGGAGCGCTCACTGCTGTATATAAATCAGGCGAGGCCGGCAGCAGCGCGGGCCTCAGTAGTTCACAGATGCTGGCAGTAGCGTTCCGCCTAATTTGGCACGCTAATTACACTCAGCAATTATATTATCCTGCCTGGAAGGACAACAGGTGAGGAGAGTGCTATCTCAAACACAAGGTCGGTGCAGTCCTTACTGTCGCTCTGTGCGAGCTACAAAATAGCGCCCCCTTCCCCCAATTTAAAGGAAAAATTTGGTGTAACATTACTGCAATTTTTTGTATGTGTGGAAATTTGAGTTAAAAAGTTAGTCATAATTATGATTTAAACAAATCTAGCTCTTAAAAGTAATTTCAATAAACAATGCGAATTCAGAGTGACCGCAAGTAAACTTTTTTTACGGTTGTGTACCGATCATGAATTCAGTGTGGAACAAAATATACAAGGTTTGGGGCAAAAGTCATGGCAACTATTGTTTTTTTTTTTCTTGCAGATACAAGCCCGATTGGAAAATGTGACATTTACAGACGAAAGGACAAGGTGTTAACTATGTGTGTGGACAATGAATAGCACTGTAATATCGTAAGACACTAATCTATTACGGTAGATACAGGGCAATATGGCCTTCACGGTGCAAATGAGTGGAGTACCCATTTCGCCCTGTGACTTTATCTCATTCCAAAAATTAAGGACCCGATACGTGATAGGCGGTTTGCAACACAAGAGGACATTGTTAATGAAGTGCCCGAACATGTAACCGGCCGCGGTGGCGTAGCCGAGCGATCTGCACTGCGGAGCGCGAGGTTGCTTGCCGTCGGAGTTTCGAGTCCTCCCTGGGGCCATGGGTGTGAGTGTTGTCTTTAGGTTAGTTTACCTAGGTTTAAGTAGTTTGTAAGCTACGGACGGATGATTAGGCAGTTTGGTCCGATAGATTTACAAACATTTGAACATGTGACCGATTCAGACATGATGCGGCAAATGCTGAGCGCCTCCCACATCGTTGGCAGCGTGTAGTGGCAGGCAGTAGCAGGGGACTACACTGAGGGTCTGTAGGCTGTCAACTGTATGTGTACTGTGTTGTCATTCTTCTGCACCGTGAACGCTATATTGCCCTCTAGCTACCGTAATAAATTACTGTGTTACGATACTTTGCTATTCATTGCCCACACATGTAGTTAACACCTTGTTCTGTCTGTATATAAAGTTTAAAATAATTTTTTTCTGAACAATGTTTACAATACCATTTTTGCGTTAAGCGTAAATATTTAAGGAAATTATAATTAAAAAAATAAAATAACAGATAAACTAACCTTCCTGAATTTTACTTGCCCAAACTCTTTTAACTCGATCTGCGTAATTTACCTTCTCTGTAAGCTCGTGCTGAATAGACATTGTTGCAAGTTCACTTAAAAACGAGTTTGCCTCATCGTTAAACTGAGATTTGATCAATTTTAACGCTGAGAAATTTCTCTCTCAACTCGCAACTATCACCGGGAATATTAGGATAATTCTTAGAGCAATGTTAAGATTGGGGACAAAAATTATGTCTTACTATAAACTTCGAAACCGCCATTGTTCATATGTCATCCTTACTCCGCGTGATCTTCATTTCGTGAGCACAAATTCGAAATCTTAAAACGTAATGTGTTCGGAACAAAATATTTTTAGGAAACGTGTTCATGAAACTGAAGCTGCTACGAAAGTAAGCTTAAGAATTGCCCGCGAAATCGCCAAACGAGGAAAGCTATTCACAGATTGTGATTACATAAAGAGCTGCATGCCGATTACAGCTGAAGAATTGCTTCCTAGTCAAACGCAACAATGTAAAGTTGTTTGTCTATCAGCAAATACTGTGGTACGTCGAGTTAAAGATATTGCTTCCGATTTAACAAATCAGTTGCAAGAAAGGGCATCTAATTTTACTTGGTATTCTATAGCCCTGGACGAATATACTGCCCAAGTTCTGTTGTTCTTTAGAGCTCTTAGCTCAAACTTTGATGTAACCGAAAAACTGGAAGAACTGATTCCCTATATGGCACAACAACGGGTGACGACGTATTTAAATACGTACAGACAGCCACGAAGTGCAATCTTCCTCTTTCTCGGCTGAAATGTATCTCAACGATGAAGGGAGAAACATGTGTGGCAAATTTGCAGTTTTTGTTGGCAGAATAAATGCAGACTACGAAGCCAAACGTTCTCCCAAACCATTGACAGGCAATGTGTTCTTCATCAGGAAGCAGTGTGTTCTTGATCATTATGCACAATCCGTGGATATGTTCTTCTGTATTGATACCTGTAACTTCTGTTGTGAACTTTATTTGAAGCCATTGAATCAAACACCAACAATTCAAGTGTTTTATAGAAAAGGTTGAATCTTAGTTCAGTGATATTGCATTCCACACGACAATAATGTGATTAACATGTGGTAGGATTTTGTTAACATTTTTTGCTCGAGAATAGAGAGAGAAATATTTCTAAACCAAAATATAACCCCTTAGAAGTTCTATCGGACCAAGAGTTGCTATAGAAATGAGCTTTCTTGGCTGATTTTGGTTTCCACCTAAACGAATTGAACAAAAAACTTTAAGGGGAGGATAATATAATATGCACATCAAAGTTTACTGATAGAAGCTAATACTGTGAAACTTATTCATCGTTTTTAAAATATGATGACAATCGAACTGATATCGATGCGGCGAGCTTTCACCGCAGAGGGCTCGCGGAGCAACGTACAGACTTGTAGGAGAAGCGCATGCCCTCAAGTGACGCATGAGCAATGGCAGCAGAAGACACCACGCGTGTGCCGACGGGGTCTTAAATAGGTGAGCTCAGGGCTTCTCTCTAGTTCGCCACTTTCCCTTAAGGGAGTGGAATCAAAGATACGGACATCCGGCAGTATTCCCGTAATTTAATAGAGAAGCTAATACTTTTTAAAAGTAATATCAAACAGAAAATTGTTACGCATTTCGCCAATTGCCAATCACTGAACGTGGTTCACGTTTTCTGCGCTCTTTTTCCTGGGAATTTCTTGGTCATCTAAAAAAATTATTGTCTGGCAGATTTTACGATTTAGATGCACACTCGAAGGAATTATGATTTTTACGTAACTCTTTCTTTTTAAATGGAAGATGTTTCTGCAATGTTGCATATGAAAATTATTGAATTACAAGCAGAGGAGTCAATAAATGACAAATTTAAGAAAGTCAGTATAGTACTGTTTTATTTCTTCCCAAAGAAAACTACCCCCTCATCAAAGACTTTACACGAAGTTGGCTGTCAGTATTTGACACTACACACAGATGTGAAAAACATTTTCGTTGTTCAAATTTGCCAAATCTAAATACAGGAGTAACCTCACTGGCGAACATTTAAAAGACATTTTGTTGATAGAAAAGTTGGATTTTGGATTCAAAAAACTATTTTTACACTTCACACTAATTGTTCTGAAAAGTGAAAAAGTGTGTCTGATGTATACACTGAATTTCAGCCAACTACCGATAATTTACTGGCCGTAACAGGGTACATAAACGAACCTGTTAACCGTACAGCACAATGAACACAAATTATTTATTTGGACACAAATATCATTGTTCTCATTCTGTGTAATTGAGTTTTCAATGCACATTTAGTTGTTGCCAACATCAGCATACTACACCATCGCTGCCGGAGGTAAAATTGTAGCCTTGTATTTTTGTAAAACCAAAAAAATAATTATTTTCTTCTTTTAAGAAATGTGGGATCGCGTTTGTTGCTAGTGTTTTGGGTTAAATAACTCGTAGTTAATAATTTTGTAGGATTGATGACAGCCGATTCTAGTTGATGTAATGTTGGTAGAGACGTGATGAATGACGGGACGGTAGCTAATCAGGAGTGGCGTTCAGTCTGTTAATGTCCTTACACTTTGAAAACTATTCGGGATTCTGGACGGGCATTCTTTTACGAGTAACATATAAAAATAGTGACTTACGCGTTGAAAACATTGTTTTGGAAGATTTATATGTAAATGGTATTGCTGCTCGTTTCACAGGTAGAGATTAAGTTTTACTTTAGGCACCTGCTTAACAAGATACCCAAAAGTCATTTCGTTCTTTGAAAAACTTTAAAAAAAAAAAAAAAAAAAAAAAAAGAGAAAAAGTCACAAGGTGGGCCTGACTTTAATGTTGCAGCTTTGAGTTGTAAAAATTCTTTTAAATTACCAATAAATATAAATTTGCTCAATTTCCATTAATTAGAAAATCTGTTGCATGCATATAATGGTTGGTTTTTTGTGTAATATTGCCATTACTATCTCAATTCCCAACAGAGTTCTACACAGTTTGCAACAACAGATAATTTCGTGTTAAAATTCCTGCCATGGAAGAGAAAGAAAGACATTGTTATATCTGAACGTCACTCCTGATTGGCTGCCTTCACTTTCCATCATTCAGCGGGCCAATGCCAACATGGGTAACCACTGGCGTGTCACTTCGACGTAACCAATGACAAGCGCGATACGACTGAATGTGTGTACAGCGAGGGAGCTGAAGCGACTGTTTGGTTTATTTTTGTGTGTCTTTTATACTTTCGCGGCGGCATTATAACAGACCATTCGATTAAAAGAAGGGAACTGAGTGATGAATGATTTTTTTCTTTACAAACGTAGCATTACATTTTACAGTACAAACTGATCTTTTTACGCATATATATACCGAAAACCATATCTTAATTACAAAATACTAACAATTTGAAATATCGATCGTTTGCAATGACTGTGGTAAAAATTTAATATGTTGTTAAAATTTCATCAGAACACGACTGTTTTACTTGATGCTCGTAAACAAACAACTGACCAGCAAAATTGTTGCTCTGTGCAGCACAGCTAACGTTGACAACATCGTGACAAAAGTGCAGTACGCCAATGTCTGTGATCTGATCTTTTACCACCAACAATATATACATGTTAAACAGAAGCGGCCGTCTATAAACTGCATTTTAACCTAGTTCACATGTTACTGACCTTTGTTTGTGGGTGTAAAAAGTGATATGATGATGATGATAATACAGTATACAGGTTAAATTGGGGTTTCCACCTTATCAGTGACGTCACTCACAGGTCAAAATAGGCGGTAGTATCGCATTCCTCAGTAATCGCCAAATATGCTATCCAGTCAGCACTGCGATTCGAAACTTGAAATGTGGCCTAATAAATTGGAGACCCCTGGTCCAACGTAAGAAAGGTACGAATACACACCGGGCAACACCGGGAACTTACTCTAGTCAGACTTATGAAGAAACCTGGAGAAGTTACTTAAAGATGGTTGCCCATTGCAAGCTCTCTCTAGTGACTGTCGTTTCAAGGCGGTGCTCTTTCATGTGTTGATACAGCGATCAGTTACATGCTCTGCAAAAAAAAAAAATCAAATGTTTGTACAACTTATAGGACTTAACTACGGGGTCATCAGTCCCTAAGCTTACAAACTACTTATAAACTAGCTAAGACAAAAGACGGCACAAATATCCATGCCCGAGGGGGGATTCGAACCCCCGACCGTAGTAGCCGTGCTGACCGTGACTGGAGCGCCTCAGTCACCTCGGCCACCGCGGCCGGATACATGCTCTGCGTTCATGCTTAAGACGCATTGGCGCATAGTTACGAGGGTTGTTTTTTAAGTAAGGGCCGTTTTTATTTTTTTTTAAAGATACAAATACTTTTGTAAAAAAAACTTTTATTTTCTGATTCTACACACTTTTACCTATTTTTCTACATAGTTGCCTTGTTTATTTAAGCACTTGTCATACCGTACAAATAAGTTTGTAATTCCCTCTTCAAAGAATTCTGTCGCCTGCTCCAACAGCCAAGAGTTCACCGCCGCTTTCAATTCATCGTCGTCATTGAAGCGCTGCCCGCCAAGATGGTGTTTCAGGTACCGGAAAAGGTGAAAATCGCTAGGAGCAAGGTCGGGGCTGTATGGTGCATGGTCAAAAACTTCCCAGCCAAAAGAATCAATCAAATCCGGAGTCTTTTGAGAGGTGTGAGGCCTAGCGTTATTGTGCAGGAGCAAAACTCCTTTTGTCATCATGCCGCGCCTTTTTTTTTTTTTTTTTTTTTAATTGCTCTGCGGAGCTTCTTTAGCGTTGCACAGAAGGCATCTGAGTTGATTGTCGTCCCTCGTGGCATAAAATCCACTTGCAAAACACCGCACCGGTCCCAGAACACAGTTGCCATAATCTTGCGCTGTGACAGCGTCCGTTTGGCTTTGAACTTGACAGGTGACGTTGTGTGTCGCCATTCCATCGACAGTGACAATTTGACTCAACATATCATCCCCTTCTTCCTCGTAACGAATCAAAAAGTCCAATGAAGTGGCAAATCTCTTCCCTTTGTGGTCCTCTGTGGGGAGTCTGGGTTTGTCGCTTTTGTCCGGGTGAAAGAAGTATTCGATACCCTTTATATTTATGTATGTAAAAGTAGAAGGTCCACTAATGTGCCTTTATTTTCTACATCCACATGCTACAGGTACTCAGATACCATGATTTTGTTTATACCATAATTACTGAAACAATCCTTTATCTGTCAGTACTTTCTTTTCATTCGAAATTTGCCGCCAAATTAGAGAGTAACAGAGTAATTAACCTGATTTTCAAAGTCTCTTCGGGTTTTCTGCTGGATATTTAAATCTAACTGATTCCATATTTCGACGGTACAACTGTCCGTCATCTTCAGGAACAGTCGCTGCTGCTGAGTCCCGCAGTAACTAAATAAACCGTTTACAACCGACACCAAATAAAAACCGAAAAAATCGGCTATTCAAAACTAAAATACCGGTATCGGTTTTAACGACTCGGTTTTTCCCATCCCTAGGCTAAACCCCTTAGATTTACAAACATTTGAACTTGCTCTGGGAAAGAAACATCGAATTGCATTCGACGAGACGTTACAAGAACAAATACTTTTTGGGATAGCGCGATAAAAGATGGGATCGAAATTAGAGTATGTGACGAAATTCTTAATAAAGACTGCGGCTAAGCAACTAAGCACAGCTTGGGATCCCGCCATCGGATGGTTGAAGTGGGCGCGGCAGGTACGCGACCGAAATACCATATACCAGAGGAAACAAAATTTCAAATGTTTGTATAGCTTATGGGAGTTAACTACGGGGTCATCAGTCCCTAAACTTACAAACTACTTACCAACTAGCTAACACTAAGGACGGCACAAATATCCATGCCCGAGGGGGGATTCGAACCCCCGACCGTCGTGGCCGTGCAGACCGTGACTGAAGTGCCTTAGTCCCCTTTTTTTTTTTTTTTTTTTTTTTTTTTTTTGATAGGGTCTCCTTCCTCCCCTTCAGCCCTTCCTTGCGCTCACCATGGTCGCCTTCTTCGGCGTCGGCTTCAGACTGCCATTTTGTATCTATATGTGTTGCTGAGAAGACTGTATATGTACTTCATCTTTCATTCCACTTTATGATTTTTTTAAATTTATTTAGTTTAACTAGTTTTATTTTTTATTTTATTTTATTTTTATTTTTTTTTATTTTTTATTTTTTTTTTATTTTTTTTTATTTTTATTTTTTTTTTATAAGTTCCCTCCAAAACACAGAAAATATACTGCTTCTTTGGTCCAGTGTAATAGGATACAAGGGAAAAAAAAATCTTCCTTCAGCTGTGTGAAGGTGAGACTATTTTTCGTCTCAAACTAAATAATTTTTACCTCTGCTAAATGGAAAATTGGATAATTAAATAGATATTATCCAGTTTCTTCAAAGGTTTCTTGAATGTTGAAAGCAAAGTAAACAAACAAAAACTGAACTTGTAATTTTTAGTATCGTTATTCTTTTGAATTACGTTTTTCTCTACTGTCTTTTACTTCATCAAATATGCATTTACGTAATGTCTAAAGGCTGTTAATCACAAATATGTTCTTCAGATATCGCCTTTCCTGTGTAAATAATTTTCCTTTCTATCGTTTGTTTACATTATCGTTTTAATTAGAAAGTTTGCAAAGTTTTCTTTATATTTTGTGGTACGCATTAACGTATGGTGCTCAATTGTGAGATATGCCGTGAAATCCTCCCTGGAGGGTGATTCTCTGGTTAGGAGGTAATGTATCGTTTGGCCTTTCAGCCAGTTGATAGCGTTCCTCCTTGTTCTGGGGTAAGGTATTTCTTCTGGGTATAAAAATCGAGCCGGCGTGATGACATTGGGCGAGGTCCTACAGATGCTCGCTATCTTCTGTCTGATGTAGTGCCATATGTCTGTGACCTTAGCACACAACAACTTGTGTTCATCATCGTCCTCTATATTGCAGTATGCACACATCGGTGTCTCCGACAAATGAATAGCATGAAGTCGGGAGTTTGTGGCCAGTTTTCTGTTGACAGCGAAATACCAGCTCGACTTCACATAAGTTGGCAGGTGTCTACTGTGTATGTTCTCCCAGATGGCATTCCAATTGTTGAACGGATATTTTTGTTCTATATTGTTCCTTGCCTTGTTTTTCATCAGGTTGTTGTAAAGATGTTTTACTTTAACGATGTCCTTTTCGGGGATTCTGGAATGTAGGTAGCTATACTCCACTAAAAAATATTTGAGGTGGTACAGGCCGTTGGGTATATGTCCAACATTGATTGGTGCATGGAGATCTTCAGGGGCAGTTTCATGCAGCAAATATCCAGCGAGGCTACCATTTGGCTGTTTCCAGTGCTTATACATGTTGGATATGTATAAGGCCCGCGCCTTTATTCTCACATCTGTGAGATTTAAACCGCCACAATACGTTGGAAGCATCAAAGTATCATAAGTGACCTTAAATATGCGGCCTCGGCTCACGAAATGTCCTAGTGCCGATGTAATACATTTAGCCATCGTTGCCGGCAAGGGTAGCACTTGTGCAACATAGTTAACTTTCGAAGTAATGTATATATTAGCCACAGATACTTTTTGGAGTTCATCTAGTTTCCTGATACTGTGCTCTTGGACACTGGCACGGATTCTGTGAAGTATTTTTCTGTAATTCACAGCAACAGTGCTTTGTATAGTTCTTTTAAAATCAATTCCGAGACTTTTCATGGATGAAACAGTAGGTAACTGTCCTTGTGTCTGCGAGGCTAGTCCACGACCAATATCGAATATCCCGGACTTCACTCTGTTTAGTTTCGCACCAGTTGCCTGATCATATTTTGCTACTATTTGTAGTGCGGTTTGTACCTCATTACCATCCGTAACTACGAAACCAACGTCATCAGCGTATGCATGACACACAATCTTTTCTCCTCTTATATACAGACCCCGTAGATTCTTTGTAAGAGAGGCGAGAAGGGGTTCAATGGCGATCGCAAAAAGTGCCATTGACATCGGACACCCTTGCCTGATGGAACTGGTGACTTGAATCGGACGGCTGACCTGTCCGTTGATTACAACCCTGGCTGAGTTATTCATCAGTGTGTTGCGTATGACGGCAATGAACCGTGATGGGAATCCCATTGCATCCATAGTTCGAAGCAAAAACTGGTGATTAACTCTGTCAAACGCCTTGTCAAAATCCAGCGACACTATGGCACACTTGATTTTGCAGACATCGGCCGTTGAAATGAGGTCCCTGTAACCACAGAGTGTCTGCAGAATTTTTCTGTCCTTGCCTACACTTGTTTGGTATGCGCCGATGACGCTGGTCATGGTGTTACGCAATCTTCGCGCTATAATGCGACCAAAGATTTTGTAGTCGCTGTTTAGTAGCGTGATTGGGCGCAGGTGGCCGACGGTTTTGGAATTTGAGGTCTTAGGCACTAAAACTACCATACCTTCCCGGAATTCTGTCGGAACAACAACGTCAGGGTTTAAAAGTTCATTACATATGACTGTGAATTTAGGTGTTATAAATTCCCTGAACTGCTGATAAAATTCAGCTGGGATTCCATCCTGTCCCGGCGACTTGTTTTTCTTACTGTCATTGATGGCTTCGAGAACGTCGTCTTCAGTAACTTCTGAAGTAAGACTGAGCGCTTCCGCGTGGGTTACTCTGCCTTGCAGGTTGGTCAGTAATTCGTCCTGAAGCTGTTCGTCAATCGGGTGGCTGGACAATAAGGAGGTAAAATGTTGTAGTAGTGCCTCTTTGATTTCAGAGTGCTTCGTCAGCTTTCTTCCGTCAGCAGTTATTAATTCAGTTAATATTTTGCGCGATGCTCTTTTGGATTCACGTATCACGTGATATATGGAAGTGCCCTCCTGTGGTGCTACATTCTGGACCCGCGACCTTATTTGGTATCCTTCTAATTGTTTGCGCCGAAGTGCCAGAATTTTTGCTTTGATCCTTTTAATTCGTTCGTAATTCCCAACAATTGTTGCATCTGACGTGTGCAGATCCCTTAGACACTGAAAGTAAAACTCCATTGTTGATTTGTACCAAAAGCTTTTTTCTTTCGCATAATTGATGAAAAACTTTCGTATTTTGGGTTTGGCGTAATGTAGCCACCAGGTTATACCAGAGTTGTAAGAGGTGAATTTGCGTTCGCATTCTCGCCACAGGGTTTCGAATGCCTCCTGACAAACATGGTCGTTCAGGTGGGATACATTTAGTTTCCAGGTACCTCTCCCTCGAAAAGTCCCCTGTTTTTCCATATTAAGTGTGCATATGTACGCAGCATGATCCGAAAATGCTGTAGGCCACACTTCGGACTGTAATACGTGGTCTTTTAAAATTTGCGAGACATATATCCTGTCAAGTCTACTCGCCGAGTGGTTGGTCACGTGTGTAAAACCAGGGGCTGCACCGTGCATATGCTCCCAGGAGTCCGTTAGTCGTAAATCAGTAACTATGCGTTCTAGTTCAGTTGACTTGTTAAAATTGGGAGTTTGATCTTTGGGATGGAGAACGCAATTAAAATCCCCTCCCATAATAATATGGTCGTACCGGGTTCCAAACAGGGGAACAATGTCCTCTTTAAAAAACTTTGCCCGGTTTTGCCTATTGCTTGAACCTGAGGGAGCATAGACATTTATCAGACGTGTCTTATGTATGGTACCCGCTATTCCTTTACTGTTTGGTAGCTTGACAATGTCTTCTATGATGATGCCCTCTTTTACAAGTATAGCTGTGCCCATTTCTGTACTATTACCAGGGTTTACTATTGCGTTGAATCCAGTTATGTGGTGAAGAGCAATTTCTGTCACTTCTTGTAATAAAATGATGTCACTGTCAGAGGCATATATAAAATCCTTTAAATTTTGTAATTTGAACGAGCTTTGTATCTTATTCAGGTTGATTGTGGCAATTTTGTATGCTTGGCGGTCAGGCATGTTTCTTTTTAAGTTATCGATCTTCTAAAACAAAACTTCAAATTCTTCATATGAAAGTCACGTTTTCAAAACATCTCAATAATATTCGTCAGTGTCAAAGGGGTCTGGGATTCGTCTCTGAAGAGAGGATTCATCTTTCATTGCGACATCGTCATTTAATTTGTCATCCTGGTCTGAGGGTGGTGTGCTTACTGCTTCGCTTCCTGAGTCATCATGCATATCCTCATCCGCCGTGTCGGTGTCGTCGTCGTCCGCCCAGTTAGTTTTGAGTGCCTGCGGAAGGTCGTGGGGAGCTTCCGAAGACAGACTTCCTTTCGTTCGTTCTTCAGTGGTCTTGTAAGTCGTTCCTTCTGTGTCTTGTTTTCCCGGCACGGGAATGTGGTTTTGTTCCTTAGCCGGAGCCTCTTTAATTTCGGTGACGTCCTTCTGGCGGAGGCTGCTTCCTATTTCCTTCGCCTTCTGACGCAAAGGGGGGGCGGTCTCGTTTGCACCTTGGCGTGCCAACCTCCGTTTCCTAGTCCGTCTGGGGGAATTCCTCTTCGACGGGCGTTCTTCATTTACGATGCTTATGTCCGGTTCATTCACAGGTTCTTCTTCCTCAGTTGCCGGGGGGTTTGCCACCGTTTCGGTTGCACTCACCTGTGTCGGCAGAGCGGCAATAGCTATCGGAGGTGGTAGGGGCTCAGAGGAATCTTTAGGTACGATAGCACGTATATCCATAGAAATTTCAGTCACCTGCGTCGGCAGAGTTGCAGCAACTGCCGTAGGTGGTTGGGGCTCAGGTACGTCTTCCGGCACAATAGTACTTACATCCATAGATATGTCAGTCTCAGCATCGGCGGTAGCTGCAGTCATTTCCGGGCTCGGATAGGCAGACGGCTGCGCGCGAGCAGCGGCCGCGTAAGTGACGGGCAGTGACGTCACAGTCTGGGGTCTGGCGGGCTCGCCTGCCGGCAGTTGCGCCACGCGCCTCTGTATACAGTTAATGCGGACATGTCCTGGCTTGTTACATAAAGAACAAGTACGCGGTTGGTCGTCATAGATGACAATACCTCTGTACCCACACACATTAATGTATGACGGGATATGCTGTCGTAACTCAACTTTAAGTTGGCGTACACCATTGAGAACAGGAAACTTGTGGGCGCTCGACCACCTCTCTGCAACGTTAGAAAGCACTGTCCCGAACGGTGATATTACTGCATTTATCTGTTCTTCAGTTATTTCAAACGGAAGCTCAAATATTCGGATAGTCCGAATGCCAAATCCTGCATGGGAAACCGTAACATCTCCAACACTCCCATCAGAATATTTAAATTTTAACTTGCCTCCACAAGACTCAACAACTTTCTCACATAGCTCGGCACTACTCAATTTCACGAAAACTACACAGGTTACGATCGAAATATGGATACCAATAAGATCGTTTGCTGATAACTTCACATCTTGTTCCAGCCAGTTCTCGATTTCGAAAGACCTCGGTCGCGCGTATCGGTTATCAAACGTTAATTTCAACGTATCTTTCCTTGTAGGTTGTGCCATCACTGACATCTACTCATAATTCCTCAAAAACTTATACAATTACAGCACCAAGCTGCAGCAAGCGCGAAGACTTACCCACGCGGAAGCGAGCAGGCGCAGCGGACAGCACACTTCCTAGCGCCAGCGCGGCCGCCAGCAGACGAAAAGGTTGAATCTTAGTTCAGTGATATTGCATTCCACACGACAATAATGTGATTAACATGTGGTAGGATTTTGTTAACATTTTTTGCTCGAGAATAGAGAGAGAAATATTTCTAAACCAAAATATAACCCCTTAGAAGTTCTATCGGACCAAGAGTTGCTATAGAAATGAGCTTTCTTGGCTGATTTTGGTTTCCACCTAAACGAATTGAACAAAAAACTTTAAGGGGAGGATAATATAATATGCACATCAAAGTTTACTGATAGAAGCTAATACTGTGAAACTTATTCATCGTTTTTAAAATATGATGACAATCGAACTGATATCGATGCGGCGAGCTTTCACCGCAGAGGGCGCGCGGAGCAACGTACAGACTTGTAGGAGAAGCGCATGCCCTCAAGTGACGCATGAGCAATGGCAGCAGAAGACACCACGCGTGTGCCGACGGGGTCTTAAATAGGTGAGCTCAGGGCTTCTCTCTAGTTCGCCACTTTCCCTTAAGGGAGTGGAATCAAAGATACGGACATCCGGCAGTATTCCCGTAATTTAATAGAGAAGCTAATACTTTTTAAAAGTAATATCAAACAGAAAATTGTTACGCATTTCGCCAATTGCCAATCACTGAACGTGGTTCACGTTTTCTGCGCTCTTTTTCCTGGGAATTTCTTGGTCATCTAAAAAAATTATTGTCTGGCAGATTTTACGATTTAGATGCACACTCGAAGGAATTATGATTTTTACGTAACTCTTTCTTTTTAAATGGAAGATGTTTCTGCAATGTTGCATATGAAAATTATTGAATTACAAGCAGAGGAGTCAATAAATGACAAATTTAAGAAAGTCAGTATAGTACTGTTTTATTTCTTCCCAAAGAAAACTACCCCCTCATCAAAGACTTTACACGAAGTTGGCTGTCAGTATTTGACACTACACACAGATGTGAAAAACATTTTCGTTGTTCAAATTTGCCAAATCTAAATACAGGAGTAACCTCACTGGCGAACATTTAAAAGACATTTTGTTGATAGAAAAGTTGGATTTTGGATTCAAAAAACTATTTTTACACTTCACACTAATTGTTCTGAAAAGTGAAAAAGTGTGTCTGATGTATACACTGAATTTCAGCCAACTACCGATAATTTACTGGCCGTAACAGGGTACATAAACGAACCTGTTAACCGTACAGCACAATGAACACAAATTATTTATTTGGACACAAAGATCATTGTTCTCATTCTGTGTAATTGAGTTTTCAATGCACATTTAGTTGTTGCCAACATCAGCATACTACACCATCGCTGCCGGAGGTAAAATTGTAGCCTTGTATTTTTGTAAAACCAAAAAAATAATTATTTTCTTCTTTTAAGAAATGTGGGATCGCGTTTGTTGCTAGTGTTTTGGGTTAAATAACTCGTAGTTAATAATTTTGTAGGATTGATGACAGCCGATTCTAGTTGATGTAATGTTGGTAGAGACGTGATGAATGACGGGACGGTAGCTAATCAGGAGTGGCGTTCAGTCTGTTAATGTCCTTACACTTTGAAAACTATTCGGGATTCTGGACGGGCATTCTTTTACGAGTAACATATAAAAATAGTGACTTACGCGTTGAAAACATTGTTTTGGAAGATTTATATGTAAATGGTATTGCTGCTCGTTTCACAGGTAGAGATTAAGTTTTACTTTAGGCACCTGCTTAACAAGATACCCAAAAGTCATTTCGTTCTTTGAAAAACTTTAAAAAAAAAAAAAAAAAAAAAAAAAGAGAAAAAGTCACAAGGTGGGCCTGACTTTAATGTTGCAGCTTTGAGTTGTAAAAATTCTTTTAAATTACCAATAAATATAAATTTGCTCAATTTCCATTAATTAGAAAATCTGTTGCATGCATATAATGGTTGGTTTTTTGTGTAATATTGCCATTACTATCTCAATTCCCAACAGAGTTCTACACAGTTTGCAACAACAGATAATTTCGTGTTAAAATTCCTGCCATGGAAGAGAAAGAAAGACATTGTTATATCTGAACGTCACTCCTGATTGGCTGCCTTCACTTTCCATCATTCAGCGGGCCAATGCCAACATGGGTAACCACTGGCGTGTCACTTCGACGTAACCAATGACAAGCGCGATACGACTGAATGTGTGTACAGCGAGGGAGCTGAAGCGACTGTTTGGTTTATTTTTGTGTGTCTTTTATACTTTCGCGGCGGCATTATAACAGACCATTCGATTAAAAGAAGGGAACTGAGTGATGAATGATTTTTTTCTTTACAAACGTAGCATTACATTTTACAGTACAAACTGATCTTTTTACGCATATATATACCGAAAACCATATCTTAATTACAAAATACTAACAATTTGAAATATCGATCGTTTGCAATGACTGTGGTAAAAATTTAATATGTTGTTAAAATTTCATCAGAACACGACTGTTTTACTTGATGCTCGTAAACAAACAACTGACCAGCAAAATTGTTGCTCTGTGCAGCACAGCTAACGTTGACAACATCGTGACAAAAGTGCAGTACGCCAATGTCTGTGATCTGATCTTTTACCACCAACAATATATACATGTTAAACAGAAGCGGCCGTCTATAAACTGCATTTTAACCTAGTTCACATGTTACTGACCTTTGTTTGTGGGTGTAAAAAGTGATATGATGATGATGATAATACAGTATACAGGTTAAATTGGGGTTTCCACCTTATCAGTGACGTCACTCACAGGTCAAAATAGGCGGTAGTATCGCATTCCTCAGTAATCGCCAAATATGCTATCCAGTCAGCACTGCGATTCGAAACTTGAAATGTGGCCTAATAAATTGGAGACCCCTGGTCCAACGTAAGAAAGGTACGAATACACACCGGGCAACACCGGGAACTTACTCTAGTCAGACTTATGAAGAAACCTGGAGAAGTTACTTAAAGATGGTTGCCCATTGCAAGCTCTCTCTAGTGACTGTCGTTTCAAGGCGGTGCTCTTTCATGTGTTGATACAGCGAGCAGTTACATGCTCTGCAAAAAAAAAAAAATCAAATGTTTGTACAACTTATAGGACTTAACTACGGGGTCATCAGTCCCTAAGCTTACAAACTACTTATAAACTAGCTAAGACAAAAGACGGCACAAATATCCATGCCCGAGGGGGGATTCGAACCCCCGACCGTAGTAGCCGTGCTGACCGTGACTGGAGCGCCTCAGTCACCTCGGCCACCGCGGCCGGATACATGCTCTGCGTTCATGCTTAAGACGCATTGGCGCATAGTTACGAGGGTTGTTTTTTAAGTAAGGGCCGTTTTTATTTTTTTTAAAAGATACAAATACTTTTGTAAAAAAAACTTTTATTTTCTGATTCTACACACTTTTACCTATTTTTCTACATAGTTGCCTTGTTTATTTAAGCACTTGTCATACCGTACAAATAAGTTTGTAATTCCCTCTTCAAAGAATTCTGTCGCCTGCTCCAACAGCCAAGAGTTCACCGCCGCTTTCAATTCATCGTCGTCATTGAAGCGCTGCCCGCCAAGATGGTGTTTCAGGTACCGGAAAAGGTGAAAATCGCTAGGAGCAAGGTCGGGGCTGTATGGTGCATGGTCAAAAACTTCCCAGCCAAAAGAATCAATCAAATCCGGAGTCTTTTGAGAGGTGTGAGGCCTAGCGTTATTGTGCAGGAGCAAAACTCCTTTTGTCATCATGCCGCGCCTTTTTTTTTTTTTTTTTTTTTTTTTTTTAATTGCTCTGCGGAGCTTCTTTAGCGTTGCACAGAAGGCATCTGAGTTGATTGTCGTCCCTCGTGGCATAAAATCCACTTGCAAAACACCGCACCGGTCCCAGAACACAGTTGCCATAATCTTGCGCTGTGACAGCGTCCGTTTGGCTTTGAACTTGACAGGTGACGTGTGTCGCCATTCCATCGACAGTGACAATTTGACTCAACATATCATCCCCTTCTTCCTCGTAACGAATCAAAAAGTCCAATGAAGTGGCAAATCTCTTCCCTTTGTGGTCCTCTGTGGGGAGTCTGGGTTTGTCGCTTTTGTCCGGGTGAAAGAAGTATTCGATACCCTTTATATTTATGTATGTAAAAGTAGAAGGTCCACTAATGTGCCTTTATTTTCTACATCCACATGCTACAGGTACTCAGATACCATGATTTTGTTTATACCATAATTACTGAAACAATCCTTTATCTGTCAGTACTTTCTTTTCATTCGAAATTTGCCGCCAAATTAGAGAGTAACAGAGTAATTAACCTGATTTTCAAAGTCTCTTCGGGTTTTCTGCTGGATATTTAAATCTAACTGATTCCATATTTCGACGGTACAACTGTCCGTCATCTTCAGGAACAGTCGCTGCTGCTGAGTCCCGCAGTAACTAAATAAACCGTTTACAACCGACACCAAATAAAAACCGAAAAAATCGGCTATTCAAAACTAAAATACCGGTATCGGTTTTAACGACTCGGTTTTTCCCATCCCTAGGCTAAACCCCTTAGATTTACAAACATTTGAACTTGCTCTGGGAAAGAAACATCGAATTGCATTCGACGAGACGTTACAAGAACAAATACTTTTTGGGATAGCGCGATAAAAGATGGGATCGAAATTAGAGTATGTGACGAAATTCTTAATAAAGACTGCGGCTAAGCAACTAAGCACAGCTTGGGATCCCGCCATCGGATGGTTGAAGTGGGCGCGGCAGGCACGCGACCGAAATACCATATACCAGAGGAAACAAAAATTCAAATGTTTGTATAGCTTATGGGAATTAACTACGGGGTCATCAGTCCCTAAACTTACAAACTACTTACCAACTAGCTAACACTAAGGACGGCACAAATATCCATGCCCGAGGGGGGATTCGAACCCCCGACCGTCGTGGCCGTGCAGACCGTGACTGAAGTGCCTTAGTCCCCTCGGCCACCGCGGCCGGCCCAGAGGAAGCCGCGCAGCTATGTATGGACGACGGCATTATTAGTTGATGGTATTTTGTCAGTAAATTAGTATTTTGTTGTTTATACGTTAACTGCAATAATCTTTTAAGTAAGTACTGTAAAATAATCGCGAAGACTGTGTGTACTTAATTTTTACTAAAGACATTTTGTAGACCGTACTCATAACGCTTGTCGAATGCGACAACTAATAAAAAGTGGCAGAAAAAGTGTTAGGAGTCAGAATGACAAATTGTCCTATCATAGCCTTACAGGACAACGAAAGTTGCATATGTTCTGGTAAGAGTCAAAGACTGGCAGCTTCAGAAACATTTCAATTACAAAATCCTGCCATATTTGCGCTTTCTTACGAATTACCCATCATTCCCCTGCGCAGTGTGCATCTGCAGTAGTACTATCCCTGATTAACGATGCATGCGTCCTAAACTTCGATGGCATGTAGTGTCATACTTTACGAAGTTATAAATAATATTTTCGATGACATTATGCCACGTGACACGTTATATAAAATGACATTATGGGTAGCGTTGCTTTACATAAGCGCGAATATGTCACTTTTTATTTAAATGTTTTTCAAATTGCCATATAATTTTCATCTTTGACCAGGATCTCTTCGTCTTTTGCTGTAGGAGCATTTTTCACTCTGGTAGCAACAATATGGCTGCTGTCGTGTACTAAGTATGTAGCTTTACACTGCAAAACGTGTATTCCACAGTAGTGGCTCCTACTGTAGACATGTGCAAGTGAGACATGCTGACCGTAGTGGATCTTCGATAGACTTGTGTGTGAGAAGTCACTGATAGTGCAGTGTGCCACTCAAGATGTCGTTCGCTTCGGCACAGTATAGAAAGAAAATTTAGTTCTGCGGTTGCTGTTTGGCAAGATAACGTATCTCAATCTGTAATTACTGCCAAGTTTACCGCAGATTACGGAAGAAAACACCACGTGTTAGAATCAACTGTCTGGACAGTGATTAAAAGTTATCGATATTAGGCTGTTTTGTCTCACGATCTGTTTTCTCTCACAAGCGGGAATATTTCACGGTCATCTCGTCGATAAAAGATAAACGCCAGAGGTTAGTGTGACCAACTGTTGAGTGAAGAAATGAGGGAGAAGACATTCGAAAAAGGGTGACATTCCACAATTTTGGGGGTCATCAATATTTTAGGTTGTAATTTTAAAACAACAACAAAAAATTGACAGTATTAATCGGATTGTGTTGTCAGTTTACCCATTTTTGTCCAAGAGTACTGTTACTAAAGGAATATAGTAGACAAATATATTTCCCTCAGCTTTATTGGCAATTACTTTTCCAATTCGTGAACTGTAGACCCTTCATTTAAATAAAAACATATAAAAGCCGAAAACTTCTGAAAAATAGCCCTATTGAATATTTTACAGCCCAAACACAACCTTAACACTATTGGAGACATCTGACGAAGCTATGGTTAGGTGCGTCAGTAGCTATAGAATAAAACATACTTTTCCTTACTAGTTATCTGATATAGTCTATTACAGACAAGGGCGCAAGTACATCGGTAACAATAGTTGGTGCTTTAGTCCGTCCTGGAGATGTGAGTTTTCCTATTTCTTCTTCTGAAGCAATCACTTTGTCTTGATGGACGATACTAGAACTGGAACCAAAAATGATGATATCGTAATATTCTGGAATGATAAGCTGGCTGCTTTCTGAAGCCCCTGGCCTTTGTAGTATCCCGTAACGTCGTAGAATCCTCCATGAGAAATACTGGACGTCTCCTTGCAAAGTTTTCAAAACGCCTTGTGGACTTTACTTCGATCAGCATCCAAGTACAGCGTGTTGATGTCCTACTTTATATTACATGCACATACGCATTTATTTGTTCCATTTGCCTTCGCGGGTTTAGATGAAGCCCCCTTTTTTTTTACAGTTATCACTATACTACGTCGAATCCATTTAAAAAATCACAAAAACTTAAAGGTACATCAGGAACACTTCTCCAAACAGCCTACAACCGACTTCTTTGCGCTTTCAAATATCATATTGTTAGCGGCGGTTGCATTATCTTTTGTTTTAAGCTAGATGGCAGGACTGTTTGGTATTATTTTGTATTGTGAAAATTCGTACCGATGACAGTAACACGAAAATACGTGTTCAGATATAAAACGAAACAATTGCGGGACAAATGGCATTTAACGTAAAATGCGGGAGGTGTCGTCATCCTATCAGAGGTACAGCAGCTCGACGTTAAGTCTTAGGGCACAAAAAACACAACTCTTCGTAATCTATCACTAAATTACCAGAATGAAAAATATTCCTATCGAAGCACAATAAAAGGCAATATGTTCTGACCAAAGTCAAAGACAACTAGCTTTACGATTTCCCTGGCAGCTTCAAAAACACTTAAATAATAATTTAAAAAAAAATCTTGACATTTTCGCTCATATGTAAAGTAAGATGATTCGTAATGTTATATCGTATTATTTGGCACAAGGCATAATGTCATCCAACATGGCTTTTATCATGATGTACATTCGTATAACATTACACTACATGCCACTGAAGTTTAGGTTACATGCCTCCACACTTACATATGCACTGCTGTTTCAAATGCACTCCTCCCATCTCACTCCCCCCTCAAGTGTTCACTGTTATAATGTGTCTACCGAAGTCGAATAAGGGTCAAAGTGTTTTAAAGTTGCCAGTTAAGCAGAAACTAGATCTTCCCTTTTACATCGAAGACTGAGGCCAGGACATATTTTGTTGTACTGTGATGAGAGCGTTTTTCATTCTGGTTCCCAGCTTTTATTCTGCTACAATTGATTAGCTGTCGTATTAGACAGGGTTTGTGGATTACAAGGTGTTCAAAATTTCTCATCAACAACAATCAAGACAATGCATCCATGGTTCCGAAAATAATAGTTTCAACAAATAGGCTCAAATGTTTATAAACAATACTTACATCCAGCATGGTAACATCTCATCACAGAGACTGGAAAGCGACTGTGGAGGATAAGGACATGGAGGAGGAGAGTAGAGCCCTGTATAAGGGCTTTAGAGGAGAGGGAATCACAACGCTTCCTAGTGGTAAAAGTGTGAACTTTTTAGAAGATTCGCGATATTTTTAAATCTCCAGCCAGAGTGATGGTGGGGGCGGCTGAAAATGGGAGGTGATGGCTGGTTGCGGACTTAGTCACTTGTCGAAGTTTTAAATTACCGAAAAGGGCGGGCGAGGTCGGATTTTGAATTTTTCGCCATCGACCACCTTGGTAACGCAACAGAAGTGAAAGCTGATGACGTCATCGCCACCATCTTGTTGACGTCACAGTGGGAGGGGAAGGAAGGGGACGTGATGATCTACTTTGTGCTTGGAGCCTTATCACTCCAATATTGTTGGGCTCTTTAGAGAATCAGGGGTTTCAGTTTTGTAGCGTACAGGACAATATTTCATATTGCAGTGACCGTAGTCTCGTAATCACACGTTCGTGATTATTTGCAAACAGCTTGTCTGCGGCCCACTGGAGGGATTTTGATTCTGGTTTCGTATACCGTCAGCCGTGTTCGTGTCAGCTTGGCGCAGCAAGCGAACGCTCGTTGGCTTGTGCCGTACGCTGGCAGTGGTAACACAGTCTAACATGTACAGTCACGACACTCCCAATGATTTTTGTTATACGCCACGTCAGCAGCGCTCCAACCGGCTGGTGAGGTACATTTCTGCATACTACACTCCTGGCCATTAAAATTGCTACACCACGAAGATGACGTGCTGCAGACGCAAAATTCAACCGACGGGAATGACACGTTATGTTATGCAAATGATTAGCTTTTCAGAGTATTCACACGAGGTTGGCGCCGGTGGACACCTACAACGCGCTGACACGATGAAAGTTTCCAACCCATTCCTCATACACAAACAGCAGCTGACCGGCGTTGCCTGATGAAATGTTGTTGTAATTCCTCGTGTAAGGACGAGAAATGCGTACCATCACGTTTCCGACTTTCATAAAGGTCGGATTGTAGCCTATCGTGATTGCGGTTTATCGTATGGCGACATTGCTGTTCGCGTTGGTCGCGATCCAATGACTGTTAGCAGAATATGGAATCGGTGTGTTCAGGAGGGCAACACGGAACGCATTGCTGGATCCCAACGGCCTCGAATCACTAGCAGTCGAGATGACAGGCATCTTACCAGTATGGCTGTAACGGATCGTGCAGCCATGTTCGATCCCTGAGTCAACAATTGGGAACGTCTGCCAAAACAACAACCATCTGCACGAACAGTTCGACGACGTTTGCAGCAGCATGGTCTATCAGCTCGGAGACCATGGCTGCGGTTACCCATAATGCTGCATCACAGACAGGAGCGCCTGCGATGTTGTACACAACGAAGAACCTGGGTGCAGGAATGGCAAAACGTCACCTTTTCGAATGAACCCAGGTTCTGTTTACAGCATCATGTTGGTCGCATCCTTGTTTGGCGACATCGCGGTTAACGAACATTGGAAGCGTGTATTCGTCATCGCCATACTGGTGTATCACCCGGCGTGATGGTATGGGGAGCCATTGGTTACAAGTCTCGGTCTCCTCTTGTTCTCATCGACGGCACTTGGAACAGTGGCTGTTACATTTCAGATGTGTTACGACCCGTGGCTCTACCCTTCATTCGATCCCTGCGAAACCCTACATTTCAGCAGGATAATGCACGACTGCATGTTGCAGGTCCTGTACGGACCTTTCTGGACACGGAAAATATTCGACTGCTTACCTGGCCAGCACATTCTCCAGATGTCTCACCAATTGAAAAGTCTGGTCAACGGTGGCCGAGCAACTGGCTCGTCACAATACGCCAGTCACTACTTTTGATGATCTGTGGTATCGTGTTGAAGCTGCATGGGCATATGTACCTGTACACGCTATCCAAGCTCTGTTTGACTCAATGCCCAGGCGTATCAATGCCGTTATTATGGCCAGAGGTGGTTGTTGTGGGTACTGATTTCTCAGGAACTATGCACCCAAATTGCGTGAAAATGTAATCACATGTCAGTTCTCGTATAATATATTTGTCCAATGAATACCCGTTTATCGTCTGCATTTCTTCTTGGTGTAGCAATTTTAATGGCCTGTAGTGTATATTGGATGAGTGTGAATAATGTCGTTAACATTGATTTTAACATAATTTTTACAATGGGAAAGGTTTTTAGTGCTATAATAACAGCACCACATTTGGGTTTATGAGGTTTCCTAAGAACCAATGGAAGTTATGAAACAATACTTTGCATGATAGTTTATTTAAGATTGTCTTGAAATTTACGACTTTTTAATCAAGAATTTCACTTACTATTACGAGCAAAAATTGCTAATAAACAACAGAAGACCCCGCCTCCTACAGAAAGATGTCCGTTTTCTACTCAGAAACGTCAGGATTTCTTCATTACAATTCCAGCCAAATCAGTAAGTGTTGACATAAGAAACCTATATGCAGTGCATTACCTACATTATTGAATGTAGCATAGCTGAAGGGAAATCCTCTCAAATGTGACAATAAAACTTCAAAAGCAAAAACACAGTTTCCTAACAAAGCAGAAAACAATTCCGCAATTGTTACTACATCTGAACCACAAACGACAAGAATGTTCAAGACATTCGTTTTATAATCAAAAGTAATTATACTCAAAAGTATATGGGTTTATAATAAAGACGAAGGTGGTGTAAAAATATTCGAATCATTAGACTACATATCGAATTTTTACGCGTAAAACAAAGTTCCTGTTATATAGGAACAGAACACAACAGGAATTAACATATCTCGTCTGTTTATATTCCTTCACTTTCAGTAAATGTTCAAATGTTTGTAAATCTATCGGACCAAACTGCGTGGTCATCAGCTTACAAAGCTTACAAACTACTTAAACTAAGGTAAACTAACCTAAGGACAACACACACACCCATGCCCCAGGGAGGACTCGAACCTCCGACGGCGAGCAACCGCGCGCTCCGCAGCGAGGCGCCTTAGACCGCTCGGATACTCCATCGCGGCTCACTTTCAGCGGAGAAGGCTACAAAATGTACACATATTCGTATTTCCTCATGAATAAGTTGTTGTTTATATCACTGAATCAGGGATATTCGTCTGTTTTTACATTTATTTCACGATACTTATGTCTCTAAATGTTACTAATGTTTGGAATGCAAAAATCACAGAAACTGTTTGGTTAAATACGTAGAAAAGTACAAACAAACGTGTCTCTTACGGCACCTTGCCCACCATTAGGAAGTCTAGTGTCGTTGCAACTGTCAGTTGGTAACAACTTTCACAGCAGCGTGTATGTTAGTGTGGTGGTAACCTGTCGGCAGCGTTATCTGGATATCTGTGACCAGCGCGGTGACGTTTAAAAGCGCGCTGCCTCGGGCGTCGGTCCGCCTGTAGCGGTTGTTCGCAGACGCTCCTAGCACACCAGCGCCTTCACACTTCCAGGAGCGTCCGTACTTTGCTTCACGCCTTCGCTTATCGAAATGAATCCATCTAAGAATGCTCTCAAAAACCTGCCCAAGACCAGGGTACGTAGCCCTTTCACATTATTTCTGTGGAACTGTAGTTCCTCTTGTACCTTTAATTCACCGTGACTACGATGTCATCTGTTCTATATACAGGGTATTTCACTAAGCGTGTTTACCTCTGTAACTTATAAAATAATAGGTGACGGGAAATTTTAATGCGGTAGGTCAACACAAGAAATGTTACACTTTCTGTGGAGCTATGAACATATTTTATTGTATCATTTTCCAAAGAGTTACAGCACAAAGATATAATTTTTTAAATGGAACAATGGTTTTTTTTTTTCTATCGTGCATTGGAATCGTTGAAACCAGCTGCATCCAAATCAATTTAAACTACATTCTTATCACTATTAGTTTGGGAGCTACAACCCTTCAAAGTTTTAGGGGCAGATACCACACGCTGTACTAATACATGGCTGTGTGGTGGGTGATGGATGTTATGGCGGTGGGAAGTTGATTTGCAAACTAACAGTTATAGGAATGTAGTTTAAATTGATTTGGACGCAGCTGGTTTCAACGATTCCAATGCACGATAGAAAAAACTATTGTTCCATTTAAAAAATTATATCTTTGTGCTGTAACTCTTTGGAAAAAGATACAATAAAATATATTCATAGCTCCTTTGAAAGTGTAACATTTCTTGAGTTGACCTACCGCATTAAAATTTCCCGTCACCTATTATTTTATAAGTTACAGAGGCAAACACACTTAGTGAAGCATCCTGTATATAAAAATGAATTGCTGTTCGTTAGTCTCGCGAAAACTCGTAAACGGCTGAACCGATTTGGCTAATTTTAGTCTTGAAATATTCGTGTAAGTCCAGAGAAGGTTTAAACGGTGATAAAATATGGGTATATTACATGTTGAAAGCAAGAGGGAGGTTCGCATCAAATAAAAATTTCGAAAAGTCGCCCGAAAAGTAGGGAAATTTAGAAAAAACCGAAAGCGATTTTTTTCCTATGAATAAAAATCAGTTGTGACATGGTTGTAAGAGCATCACTTGAGTACGGTTTGACATGAAAAGGTTTTATGAAATATTTTTTTTGGTAAATATACCGGAAAATTGGAAAATCTGAGAAAAACTGAAAGTGCGTTTTTCAATGTGTTTTTGATTGAATTTAACCCTATAACTGACTATTCGCACGATGGAGAGGGGTAATTCTTGTTTTTATTTTGTTCACTATGGTCTTGGGAAAGTTTTCAGTAAAAAAAATAGGGACAGTTAAAAAGGAGAGTCGCAAAATTCGAACTAAGTTCCTCTTTCAATGTGTTTCTAAATGTACTCAACACTATAAGTTGAGAAACGTTCATCCGATTGCGATAAAATTTTGATCATCAGGCGTTCAACGAAATATGAACGTTTTTATTAACTAAAAATTTCGGAAAATGTGAAAATTCGCGAGAAACTGAAAGAGCTTTTTTCAATGGGATATCAATATCATTAGTCTGAAATAAAATTTTGCATATTTGACGTTCAAAGCAAGAGTAACGTTCTTATGACATAAAAATATGGAAAAGATTCCTGGAAAATTGGAAAATTTAGAAAAAATAGGAAGTGATTTTTCTATGAAATATCAATACCATTCATCTGATTGCGATAAAATTTTGCACATTTGACTTTCAAAACAAGAGTACATACAACTGCGAAGCATTGCCGGGACGACTAGATAACTCGGTGAACTTCGTATCACTTACCTCTTGATATAAACCATATTCATTTAAATCATATGTATTTTAGACCCAGTAGCTCTATAAAGGCATTATCAGATAGTCTAAGTATCGTCTCGATAGAAGGCGGAAAGAATGGGCAAATCACGCACACACGTCCAGGATAACGTTCATATCACATTTAAACTTCATTTGTCATTCACACTAACAATACGTAGAATACTGAGCATTTTTTATGGTGTATACTTCAAGGGAATTGCTGGTCATCTGAGACTTCACTCTTGGGGCAGCTAAGTACCATTAGTCAGGAATTTTGAGTACAGACAGACTGACATCAAACAGGGCAAAACATTTCGTGTTCTTGCACGAAGTACTTGTCGTTTTATCTCTTTGATTTGTGGACGAACGTTATTATCTGATACTGTTTACAAGTGCGGCTCCGTAGCAGAATGGTAGAGCGCCAGACTTCAAACAGGTCGTGGGTTTAATCCCCCGCTAGGTCCTAAGATTTTTATCTGTCACTTTCCACTTCTTTCACCTCTGGGCGGGCCGCGGTGGCCGAGGGGACTGAGGCGCTCCAGTCACGGTCTACACGGCCACTACGGATGGATATTTGTGCCGTCCTAGTTCGTAAGTAGTTTGTAAGTTTAGGGACTGATGACCCGGTAGTTAAGTCCCATAAGCTATACAAACATTTGAACATTTTTTTCACCTCTGGCAGTGTTGCTAATGTGAAAAACACTGAGTAGCAATGTGGTTCGGAACACACGTTAAACTGTAGGTCCCTCTATAACTGGCTGGGTAAGTCAGTTTGAAGGTCGGAGGAAGGCAACGGCATACCACCTCCAAACATGACCATGCCTAGTAAAGCACTGTGGTGTTTATAAACCACTCTTCGGATTGTTGACTGCTTTTTATTTTTTATTTTTATTTATTTATTTTTTCCAATGCCGAGGAGAAAAAGACCTGACATAGGTCGTCGAAGTCAATCAAATGTGCGACGATCTACCTCACGCGCTAATCGCACTGATGACCTGCGAGAGAATGATAATGATAACAGTCGTATTGGTATGGCAGATTTGCGTTCTAGAGTGAATTACAATGAAGTAGGTAGGTATAGAATGAAACGAGTTCGGGCACATCGATCACAACAACAACGAGCACGAAAAATGAAATTGATCGATTCCGCTGACGCAATGCTCCAGTGAAACTGGAACGAGTAGCATTCTCTTACGATCCGGAAATAGATTATAATGCCGACAAACCTGTAATAATTGAGTGAACGTCAATCCAATCATTTGTCAACATTGTAAAGCTTTAAAATACAGCGGTGAAACTGCAGGATTATGTTGTACTGTTGGTTTTCCAGAGAGTAATTATTGTTCGATATTTCGCTTTATATACTTCCAAATCAAAAAATATCTTGAATTACACAATTTCTAAAGTATCTTATCCTGTACTTCAGCGCTCAAGCAATCTCCACACCAGATTTCATCACAATAGATTCAGTGGCTTATGTAATGATACAGAGCCGAATCCGTTCAGCCGTTCTCGAGTTTTATCTTTGACAGTTCATATACGGCTTCAGATCGTGTAAAGCGAACTTTACTCTTTCAAAGTATATTTCTGAACGCTCCCAACACACAACAACCAAAACATTATTTTACAGGTTTAAATCTAAATGTTTCCATATTTTATCACCGTTTAAAACTTCCCTGAACTTCGACGAATGTGACATGAACATTATCCTGGACATGTGTGCGTGATTTGCCCACTCTCGAGCCGATACTTAAACTATCTGATGATGCCTTTATAAAACTACTGGGTCTAAAATACATATTATGTAAATTAATATGGTTTATATTAAGAGGTAAGTGATACGAAGTTCACGGGGTCATCTAGTTTCTGAATAAGACAGTAACAAAGCATTGCTGCGTGCTTATGCAATATCGTCTCAGTTGTGTGCCTGGATTCGTGATTTCCTGTCAAAAAACCACCGTTCATAATTAGATTAAATGAACTTTTCGTTCTAGTTGATCCTAATTGAGGAAATCCTCTCGGAGTTGGATGTAGAATACGTCAGAACAGAATACACAATATATACTTACAAAAAGAGAGCGTATGTGTTAATGTACCTTCCACAAATCCCAAATGTAATTGCCCTTACGGATGTGGAATTGGTCAGAAAAGACAATTATCTTAAGAATATTTACATTTTAAAGGACATACAACTTATTACCACATACTACTATCTAATATTTTTTAACAATACTGGTTTACAATGATCAGATTACTGCACAAAATTTGTACTGAAGACAGACTGAACACAATATTCATTTTTGTGAATATTATATACGATAACATACATCAGTAATTTCTGGTAAGAAATTCATCAGTGGAGTAGGGGTTTGCCACCAAAAAATCCTTTAGACTCTTTTCAAACTGAACTTCATTGTGAGTTAAATTTTTTATGGCTGCTGGCATGTTAATGTAAATGTGTATTGCTGAATATTGGATACCTTTCTGAGCCAAATTTTGTTACTTTAAATATTTATCCAAGTTATTCTTGTTTCTATTATTGATCCTGTGGACTGAGCTATTGGTTAAAAGAAAAAGATATATTTTAATGACAAATTTGTTTAAAGAATAAATGTATTGGGAAGCAGTAGTAAGTATCCCCAGATCCTTAAATAGCTATCTACAGGATGGTCTTGAGTTCACACCACAAATGATTCGTAACACACGTTTTTGTGCTCTGAAAACTTTAGCTTCGCCTGATAAGTCGCCCTAGAAAATAATCCCGTATGACATTATGGAGTGAAAGTATGCACAATATGCTAGCTTCTTTGTTTTTATATCTCCTATGTCTGACAACATTCGCATAGCAGACAAGGATTTGTTTAGGTGCTTTAGCAGTTCTGACGGAAAGTCATCGTGTAAAACGGAAGTAATATATGGCGTTCACCAGTGATGTAGACTACTGCCCATTAAAATTGCTGCACCAAGAAGAAATGCAGATGATAAACGGAAATTCATTGGACAAATATATTATACAGAACTGACATGTGATTATATTTTCACGCAGTTTGGCTGCATAGATTCTAAGAAATCAGTACCCAGAACAACCACCTCTGACCGTAATAACGGCCTTGAAACGCTTGATCATTGAGTCAAACAGAGCTTGAATGGCGTGTACAGGTACAGACGTCCATGCAGCCTCAACACAATACCATAGTACATCAAGGGTATTGACTGGCGTATTGTGACGAGCCAGTTGCTCAGCCACCATTGATCAGACGTTTTCAATTGGTGAGAGATCTGGAGAATGTGCTGGCCAGGGCAGCAATCGAACATTTTCCGTACCCAGAAAGGCCGGTACAGGACCTGCAACATGCGGCCGTGCATGTAGGGTTTCGCAGGGATCGAATGTAGGGTAGAGCCACGAATCGTAACACATCTGAAATGTAACGGCTACTGTTCAAAGTGCCGTCGATGCGAACAAGAGGTGACCGATACGTGTAACCAATGGCACCCCAGACCACCACACCGGGTGATACACCAGTATTGCGATGACGAATGCACGCTTCTAATGTGCATTCAACGCGATGTCGCTAAACATGGATGCGACCATCATGATGCTGTAAACAGAACCTGGATTAATCCGAAAAAATGACGTTTTGCCATTCATACACCCAGGTTCGTCGTTGCGTACACCATCGCATGCGTTCCTGTCTGTGATACTGCGTCAAGGATAACCGCAGCCATGGTCTCCGAACTGATGGTCCATGCTGCTGCAAACGTTGTCGAACTGTTCGTTGGCAGACGTTCCCAACTGTTGACTCAGAGATCGAACGTGGCTGCACGATGCGTTACAGCCTTGCGGATAAGATGCCTGTCATCTCGACTGCTAGTGATTCGAGGCCGTTGGGATCCAGCACGGAATTCCGTATTGCCCTGCAGAACCCACAGATTCAAAAACAAAAAACAAAAAAAAATGTTCAAATGTTTGTATAGTTTATGGGACTTAACTACGGGGTCATCAGTCCCTAAAGTTACAAACTACTTATGAACTAGCTAATCCTAAGGACGGCACAAATATCCATACCCGAGGGGGGATTCGAACCCCCGACAGTAGTGGCAGTGCAGACCGTGACTGGAGCGCCTCAGTCCCCTCGGCCACCGCGGCCGGCACAGATACCATATTCTGCTAACAGTCATTGGATCGCGACAAACGGGAGCAGCAATGTCGTGATACGGTAAACTGCAATCGTGATAGGCTACAATCCGACCTTTATCAAAGTCGGAAACGTGATGGTACGCATTTCTCCTCCTTACACGAGGCATCACAACAACGTTTCAACAGGCAACGTCGGTCAACTGCTGTTTGTGTATCAGAAATCAGTTGAAAACTTTCCTCGTGTGAGCACGTTGTAGGTGTCGCTATTGGCGCCAAACTTGTGTGAATGCTCTGAAAAGCTAATCATTTGCATATCACAGCATCTTCTTCCTGTCGGTTAAATTTTGCGTCTGCAGCACGTCATCTTCGTGGTGTAGCAATTTTAATGGCCAGGAGTGTAGATCATAAACAGCCCAGGTCGTTTTATCGTTTTATTTTTTATTTTATTTTATTTATTTTATTATTATTATTATTATTATTATTTTTAATAAGCGATTACTTATGGTTTATCGTGATACTTTTTGGGTTGTGCTGTTCTACCCATGTTGTCACAGACTGAAGTCGTACAATTCTTCCATTTAAGTAATTTCTTGTCCATTTTTTTAATTTCTTTTACTTTACCTTTTATAGACAAGAAAATAAAAAGAACACATAACTAATTACGTAATTGGATATTATTTTTAGGCAGATGAATAACACATTCAAAAAGTAAAAAAAAAAAAATCACAAGAAATTGTGTAAAAGAAAGCATTGTGCGACTTCAGTTATTAATTAATTTTATTTAGAAGAAAAACTGCTTGAGATAATGTGAAATGAGCTGAGCTGAATTACCATGTGATTATTTCTCTGCACCGGCACAGATTACGTAACTGCTTGTAACTCTTTAGAAGTAACTACCGGTACGGAACTTATTTAACAACCGTTTATTTTTGTCATCACTATCCACAGTACGTCAGTAGTTATCTAGAGGTAGATTGCAGAGGTGTTTGTCAGTCACAAGTGCGTTAACACTAATGCACACTTAAATGAGAGTACTCTTTCTGCAATCGTTCCTCGCTTATCGTGTGTGTGATTAGACAAAACAGCTGACATACACGTCGATTCACTGGTGTTTCATTACATTCCTCACTTAGTAACGTATAACGATCGCACCACACGTGACCTTTGATAAGCTACACGTGTCTCGTGGTTTCAGTTGGCTTGCGTGCGAGGGTGCTTGGTTCTGACGCCCGAGAGCACGTTTGGCTAACCTGGGATTCCCCAGCTAGAAGTTTGTGTACACGGCCCGTCCTTGATCACATTACGTCTGCGTACGCTACAAGATGCTCCATTTCGACTATTCACGCCATTGTGGAGCGTTTTGTTTTCCAGATGTTGTTGGCCCTAGTCCCGACGGAGGTACAAATGTTTACACCAGAACAGTTCATCCTTGAAGACGATGAGATGAGTGAGTGTTGAAGAAACTAATATAGTGATTGCGATACCTCAGAAAGCAGGTGCAGACAAATGTGAAAATTACAGTACTATCAGTTTAATAAGTCATGGTTGCAAAATACTAACACGAATTATTTACAGACGAATGGAAAAACTGGTGGAATCCGACCTTGGGGAAGATCAATTTGGATTTAAGACTTATCTTAGAAGATAGATTGAGGAATGGGAAACCTACGTTTTTAGCATTTGTGGACCTGGAGTAAGCTTTTGACAATGTTGACTAGAATACATTTTTTTTTTCAGATTATGAATGTAGCAGCGGTAAAATATAGGGAGCGAAGAGTTATATTCAACTTGTACAAAAACCAGACAGCAGTTAATAGAGTTGAAGGGCATGATAGGGGTGCAGTGCTGGGAAGGGTGTAAGACATCGTTGTAGCCTCTCTCCAATGCTATTCAATTTGTACATTGAGCAGGCAGTGAAGGAACGCAAGGAGAAATTTGGAGAGGAATTTAAAGTCCAGGGAGAGGGAATTAACTCCTTGCGGTTTCGGACGACTAGTAATTCTGTCAGAGACAGGAAAGGACCTGGAAGTGCAATTAAACGAAATGGACAGTGTCTTGAAAGGAAGGTATAAGATGAACATTAACAAGAGTAAAACAAAGTTAGCCGCGGCGAAGCGGCCGAGCGCATTGAGGCGCTATGCTACGATGCGCAAGGCCGTTCCCCGCCGGGGGTTCGAGTCCCCCTCGGGCATGGATGTTTGTGCCATCTTTAGTGTTAGCTATTTCATAAGTAGTTTGTAAGTTTAGTTCCATAAGCTCTACAAACGTTTAAAAAACAAAGTTAGTGGAAGCAGCCGATGCTGAAGGAATTAGATTAGGTAATGAGACAATAAAAGTAGTAGCAAGATAACTTCTGATGGCTGAAGCAGAGAAGATATAAAATGCAGAATGGCTATGGGAAGAAAAGCGTTTCTGAAGAAGTGAAATTTGTTGACAACCAATATTAGTTTAAATGTTAGGAAATCCTTCCTGAAAGCACTTGTCTGGAGTGAAGCATTATATGGGAATGGAACGTGGACGATAAGGAGTTCAGTCAAAAAGATGATAGAAGCTTTCGAAATGTGGTGCTACAGACGAATGTTGAAGATTAGATGGGTAGATCACGTAACTAATGAGGAGGTAATCAACAGAATTGGGGAGAAAAGGAGTTTCTGGTATATTCTGACTAAGAGAGAAGATATGTACGTGGGACACATCCTGAGACATCAGGGAATCGTCAACTAAGCATTAGAAGATAGAGTGTGGGGTAACAATCGTAGAGGGAGACCGAGGGACGAATACAGTAAGCAAATTCAAAAGGATGTAGGCTGCCGTACGTACTTTCATATGAAGAGGCTGGCACATGAGAGGGTAGTGTAGAGAGCTGCATCAAACCAATTATGTTTAAAATACTCTGGCAGAAAAGTGGATAAATAGATGCCCCAGTCCTCTTTCTGCTTCCTCAGCCAAAGGTTCTGGCGAAAGTATTCACGCTCTTTGAGCACAAAACAGGCTAAATCCTTTTATCCGGTCACTCACTGTACTGGAGTTCACGAACGCAGCTTTTCCTTTTCAGTGCCATTGTCTACACAGTATCTGTCCTACTGTCTACGTGTGTACTTCTCCCACTGTGTCCAATCACCACCACTGCCAGTTTCTCCTGTCTTTTTCCGACAGTAACTCGCTCCATCAACAATTATTTCCCTCACTCTTCCCTATCACTGTGGTTGTCTTCACTGCCCATCTGCCATTATCTATGTCCCATTCTTTTTCTTTCATTGCCACTGTCTCATTATTTCTCGCAGTTTGCTTTCTGTCTTTCCAGTCACCATTTTCTCCTCTCTACAGGGTGTTTCACTAAATGTGTTTGCCTCTGTAACTTATAAAATAATAGGTGACGGGAAATTTTAAAGCGGTAGGTCAACACAAGAAATGTTACACTTTTTGCGGAGCTATGAACATAGTTTATTGTATAATTTTCCAAAGAGTTACACCACAAAGATATTTTTTTTTTAAATGGAACAATAGTTTTTTCTATCGTGTATTGGATTCGTTTAAACCAGCTGCGTCCAAATCAATTTAAACTACATTCCTATCACTGTTAGTTTGGAAGCTACAACCCTTCAAAGTTCCGGGGGCGGAGGCTGCGATAGCGTAGCTAACTGGCCGAGTGGCTATCCCCTGGGGCACGGCCCACTGTCTCATGACCACCAGCACAGAGTAACATATATTTGTCTGTGCCACCAGCCAGTCAGATACGCTGTCGTAGCCTGCGCCCCCTAAACTTTGAAGGGTTGTAACTCCCAAACTAACAGTGATAGGAATGTAGTTTAAATTGATTTAGACGCAGCTGGTTTCAACGAATCCAATGCACGATAGGAAAAACTATTGTTCCATTTAAAAAATTATATCTCTGTGCTGTAACTCTTTGGAAAATGATACAATAAACTATGTTCATAGCTCCGCAGAAAGTGTAACATTTCTTGTGTTGACCTACCGCATTAAAATTTCCCGTCACCTATTATTTTATGTTACAGAGGCAAACACACTTAGTGAAACACCCTGTATATGTCTTTACGGATGGGTTGGTTGCACTAGCAAAACTTAGGCCAAGAAACTTTAACGCACGGATAATGGGAATGAAGAAAAGTGGACAAACTTTTCGTGTTATACTTCGTCGGTCTGATCGATCCAGATCGCGCAAAGCTTATGAATGGTCTGCAATCACATCTCTTCCTCATTCCACTGTCTCCTCACTCAGTTGCTCCCACTACAACTATATCCATCCATGTATCTTCTTTACTGCCCCTGTCTCTCTCCCACTAATTGTGTTGCTGCTAACAAACATATCAAAATTTCACTTTAATTTTAGCGCAGGCTATTTTGTTTTTTAGATATCAGTTTGCTCTATGTTTTTTTCAGTTGTGTATAGCCTTCCACAATTCACTTTGTATGCTGTTTTTCCATATTCTATTCTCGTGGCATTATTTATATTTTCGATGTGCATAACCAAAAATGTTACTATTAAAAAATCTCTTCCAGTGGAATATAAAGTGTAAAGCAGTGTGACTGTTAAATATTGTAAATAAAGCTATATAAAGTTAAAAACAATATTCGAATCTCAGCTGAGTACACATTTCCAACCTTATCCATTCGCAGTTAATGTCGTAATTTCAAGGAATATGATTTTTAAAATACGTTGAAAAAATTTATGTAATTTGATGCTTCACAGTAACTGGAATAAATAAAAAAAATTAAATTAACCCTTTATCGGGCGAAGGTACGAAACTGTAATAATGCAAAAATCAGAATTTTTCAACAAGTAGATGTCTTGTAATTGGATGGTAAGTTTCACAACAGACCGAACACCATCTGTTTGTGCAATTCGCACTTTTGGTATGCAAACATGTTTCTTGCGTGTCTTTATACCAGATGAATATTATCGAAACCGGAAAAATATCGTTTCTAGACAAATTTCTACACTATTTATTTTTAAAATTTGATCCATTTGCCATGAATAGTTATTGAAATATTTGTGTTCCATGGTGCAAAAACGGTTAAAACAGATTTTTGTAAGTTTGTACATAGGTATGTAACTTTAACCACTTAAACATGAACAAATGGTGCGTTTGGAAGCCCATAAAGATCACCGTAGACCACACATGACTGTGTAAAAACCAAACGATTTTAACTCACTTCTGACAAGGGAATGGTCAGACTTGTCATGCCGAAACATGTATTTTTTTTTTTAGCACTGTTAGTTAACATTGAAGGAAGTCTGTACGCAGAATGTTCGCTGCTGACATGACCTGGATGTCACCTAAAAAAATCACGAAAATGGCTGTTTTCCTGCTTGGCGCTTGCGGTGACGGCTGGCCACCCCTGGAAATGGCGAGTCGCGAGCTGTTGTTATGGTGAGCGTTGTGCGCATGGTCGGGAGGTGTGCGGCCGTCTTATCGCGGTGTTCACTTAAAGAGGAATATCGTTGCACGGTTTTGGTGGAAAGGGGAAACGAATATTCGTTTCTGTGGCATGCACTTCCTTTTTATTTCTGGTACGTATTTCGAAACATACCGTCCTGAAACTCGTTAGAGATGTGAAAGATATACTGTACATCTACATCTATACTCCGCAAGCTACTTTACGGTGAACATTCAGTCTCCTCTCACAGGTAATGGCAAACCCTGTAAATGTTTTGCTGCTTCCATGGAGATATACCACAGACGCCAAATGAAGCAATCAACAGAAAACAGGCGTGAAGACTATGTGATGTGTGACATGGTAGTTAAACTTCTAGACGAGCATGTAAATAGCGCAGACATGTGGCTAGAAACGGCTGAAACATTCGATATTGCAGACTGTGAATCTACAGACGGCGAAGAAACGGAAGAAAGTTGCACACATGAAGACTCTTCGAGTGATAGTGCCACGTACCATCATCAGTTATCTCCGAAAGCAACACCAGCAACTACAATTATATTATCAGACAAAGAAAAAGTGGTGAAGTATTGGTTGAACAAAAGTGGTAAAAACGCCTACGTGTCAGTACTGTTCAAAACAGATATCGCTTTGTCCGTTCGAACGTGAATTGTATAGATGGAAAAAGGAAGTCGCTGGATGACGTAAGAGTAGACTGGAAATTGCGACGGAGATAAATGCGCGACTTTTTGAGCAATTTACCGATGCCAGACGACAGTCATTGAGTGTCAGCGACAAAACTTTGCGTGATTGGGCGTTAGAGATTGCCAACGCGATAGGCGCTAAACAATTTACAGCTTCTCAAAGTTGGATTAGTCCCTTCAAAAGATCACATAAAATTGTGGCACGAAAAATCACAATATTTGTATCGAGAAACTGGCCAGAAAATGAAGTGACACCAATGGAAATGACATAAGCTTTTCTTACGATTGCAAAAAATAAGATCGCCTGTTTTAGTGAATCTTATGTTTACAATGCAGATCAGTCAGGTTTTCAAAAAGAAATGCGTGGGAAAAGAACGCTGTCATTCAAAGGGGAAAAACATATTGAGGCAATTGCGCATTCCACGACTGCACTCACTCATTCATACACCATAATGCCCATAATTAGTCTGGGTAGTTCATTGCTGCCTAAACTATATATGTGTCTTCAAGAACCAACGGGACGTTTTGGACCACGTGTCAAACAAACAATCTACACAGACAATTTGTGGTAGACGCATCGAAGTCTGGAAAAATGGGAAATGATAACGTTACACTTTTCATGCGTCATGCTTTTCTTCCGTTCTGTGTGAACAAATCGCTTCTCCTTCTAGATTGGTGGTCAGGTCATAAAAGTTCTGATTCATTAAAAGCTGCATTTCGAGCTCACCCTGACAAAAGTAGAGATACTTCAGATTCCACCGGCACGACAAACGTAATTCAACCGTTAGACAGAGAATTTTTCCGCCAGTGGAAGGCATTTTACAGAAAACTAACAGAGAAATTTATTGTGTGCAAATAGCTACAGTTTCCTGTCTATCACCGTGACAATATTCTCAAGTTGCAATGAGTCGTACATTATCAGTTTTCCTCCCCACGGTTTCAAAATGTGATTAAACATGCGTGGCATGCATCGAAATATACTGATATTAGGCCTGATTCCTTCCTACCACCGGCCTAGTTTTGTCTACGGACGTCTAACAACGTCTGTAATTCGTAGGGCTGTCATATGTCGTCTTTGCTTGTATGTTCTTGGTGCACAAAAAACCTATTTTTTGAACATTGTATCAATATTTCGCATTTTTGCGGTAATTACAAAAAATAAAAGTTTGACGTGTTCTAAACGGTATATGTATTTGTGTCTATTTCATAGCTGTTTGGAAAGAATGTTGGAGATAACATATCAGCTACATTTGTCAACGAATTTATTATTATCGTATTTATTAATTATCGTACGATCGCTTTCACAGGGCGAATCAGCTCTCTCACTGCTGTGGCATGAGAGCGGCGCGTAGCTAACGCCATCTTGTCCCTCGATGGCGTTGGTATAACCACAGACAAATATATGTTACTCTGTGGTATAACGTAGCGAGATGGGTCGGGGTTGTACAACAGGCAGTTATAAGCGCGGAAACCATGCAACAATAATGTCATACTTCACAGTTTTTACAGACTTCCAGGTCATGTCAGCAGCTAACAGTCTATATACAGACTTCCTTCAATGTTAACTCACAGTGGTAAAATAACAACACAGGTTTCGACATGCTGGCCGCGGTGGCTGAGGGGACTGAGGCGCGTCAGTCACGGTCTGCACGGCCACTACGGTCGGGGACTCGAATCCTCCCTCGGGCATGGATATTTGTGCTGTCCTTAATTTTAGCTAGTTCATAAGTAGTTTGTAAGTTTAGGGACTGATGACCCCGTAGTTAAGTCCCATAAGCTATACAAACATTTGAATATTTTGAATTTTGTTTCGACATGACAAGTCTGACCCTTCCCTTGTGAGATCTATTAAAAATGATCAACCGATGAAGGTCTATCTCTGTGATCAATAGAACACGATATATGGGCCACTGGAGATTCGAACTGCGGCGTTTCCGAACTGTGGAATATTGGTATCTGGCCGATGTCTGTACGAGCCGGCCGCGGTGGCCGAGGGGACTGAGGCGCTTCAGTCACGGTCTTCACGGCCACTACGGTCGGGGGTTCGAATCCCCCCTCGGGCATGGATATTTGTGCCGTCCTAGTTCGTAAGTAGTTCATAAGTAGTTTGTAAGTTTAGGGACTGATGGCCCCGTAGTTAAGTCCCATAAGATTTACAAACATTTGATGTTTGTACGTAGTCGCGGTGGAGTGGCCGAACGCTAGGAGCCTTGCTTCAGAGCGCGCGGTTGCTCGCCGTCGGAGGTTCGAGTTTTCCCTCAGGCATGGGTGTGCGTATTTTCGTTAGGTTAGTTTACATAGTTTGTAAACCTAGAGTCTAATAACCATAGAAGTCCCTTAGATTTACAAACATTTGATCATATGATCTGTTTGAATGAGAAACAATTACCTTTAGAGATTTTGTTTATTTGTCTGACCGGACGTTTGTATGAGCACCTCGCAAAATACACTGCATAAAATTGAATGTTGTTCCCACAGTTGTATTGGAGATCCAACAAAATCTGGTACAAGTTTCATCTTGATCGGCGCATAGAAGCCGAGTTATCTATTCACAAAGAGCCTTTTCCCCCTAAACCGGTCTTTCAGGAAAATCTGAATTTGTAGCAGATACAGAGAAACTATCGTCGGTACCATTAGGTGCCTTTTGTGAAGAAATTGCCACAATCAAACTTTGAATTAAGTGTGAATTGTCCAACATATTGAGTATAATTTGCAATTTTTCTTTAGGGATCGATTCATTTATGTGTAGGGGTTATACTATTATTATTTATTATTCACATATAGGCCCATAAATTAGTACAATTAGGTACAAGTACTGCATTTCCAATAACCAGAGTTCCTGCAGTAATACTTCACAGTGGCGTAACTAAGGGGGAGGGATACGGGGGATAGAACCCCCCCACCAAAAAAAAAAAAAAAAAAAAAAAAAAAAAAAAAAAAAAAAAAAAAAGGAGAGAGAGAGAAAGAAATCGTATAACAGCAATCTGGTAAAGGTAAAGATGGGAAACTTGGGGTGTTTTACCATAAGTTTGCATTGGATGGGAGTGAATTAGTTTCTTCAACGGAAGTGGTAGATGGTAGTCTGTCTGGAAACTGACTAAAATTTTGCTCGTCAAGCAGATCTATCCCCCCCCCTCCCCCCCAAAGCCAACTCCTAGTTACGCCACTGATACTTCAGCTACTGTTGCACCTCAATCATTATCGTCGTATACTGAAGCAGGTTATTCTGAACAAAGGTCTACACTAACAGAGCTGATTTCTTTCTCTCAACCTCAAAATCCTTGTGAACCTTCGAAAAGTTTTGCGTCAGTGATGAACCTCTTAAATAAACTGATTCGAATTTTTTTGCTTTCTACAATTTGTATATTTGCAATTAAGTTCTTCGATAAATAAAGCTTTTTACTGTCTTCTTTATTATATATGTTGTAACGTAGCAGATTATTTCGAATTATTGTTTTATGCAGTAAGGTACGCCAGTTTAGAGCAGTGGTTTGTAACGTAACCGGCAGATGTAGAGCTCCTTATAGGAGCCTTCAGTGTTCACAACCGTACGATAATTATCGTACATGTACGATAATTTCGTGCCTGCGTACGATGTACGAAAGAATGTTACTATCGTACGCAGACGTACGATAATTTCGAACGTATTAAAATATAACAATACATTGTCTCTTCAAAGATTTTTTTTCGCAGCCCTACTGGTAAGTCACTTTCGTAATTAAACTTGTCGCTTTAATCATCTCAGTAGCCATGAACGGCTACTTTCGTAATACAGCTCGTCGATTTAATAATCTCAGTGACTGTGAGCGTCTAACGATCGGTGAGCGACAATGTAGTGCCGTTGTCGGGATAAATAATTTGTTGTTGAAGTTCGCTCTTTATATATTCGCGTTACAATGCTCGTAGTTGCGTTAAAGTGCTTGAAGCGTGCTTAGTGGTGCTGAAGTTTCACGCATTCCCTTTAACAAAGCGGCATTCTGACGCAAGAAATTTTAACTGGACGAGTGATTGCTTTTGGCTTGAGAAGTAAGAATATCTTTCAAATACGTTAATTCTTCGGCTACGTATTATATATGATTTGTCGTTACACTCTATGATTTTTTTCTTTGTAGAAAGAAATATGAATCCTTCAAACGAAGATAGTGACCGTGAGGGAAATGAATCACCCCCAAGAAAAATCGCCAAAATCAGCAAAAATAATCGTCAACTAAAATTCAGAGATACCTGGTTGAAAGACGAAAATTACAAACAATGGCTTAGAAAAGTGCCTGAAGATCAGTACAGAGCTGTTATTTATGCAATGTAACAAAGCAGAAATGACTGATTAGAAACCATATGACGTCGAAAACACCTATTCGTAAGCTCGTGCCTGCACAGTCCAAATGCATAAGTAAATGCAAAAGTATTTACTAGCAAGGAATACAACGACACTAGTTCCGTTACGGAACTATTGTGTCCCAATTGTTAAATCGGTGGCATTGACAGCAATCGGAGGAAGGAGAATGTAAACGCAGTCTTTCCGATGAAGCCGATATCTAACGGAATTTAACCAGGAGCAGTCGCACAACTTTTCCTGGAACGGTTTTATACGTCAAGCATAAAACAATTTTTAAATCCGGTCTTCATTCGGAAAAAAGTAATATATTTTGCAAGAGACATACTACAGTACGGTATGTGTGTGTAATCTTCAGTCCAGAGACTGGTTTGATGCAGCTCTCCACCCTACTCTATCCTGAGCAAGCCTTTTCATCTCCTCATAAGAACAGCAACCCACATCCACTTGAATCTGCTTATACAAAATCAGATTTGCTAGTAAATATTATGTATTATGGTCATTTTACAGGTAAGTACGATAATTTTGGTTAAATCCGTTGCATTTACGATAATTTTACGGCTTGAGTACGATATATATATATTGCCGGCCGCGGTGGCCGAGGAGACTAAGGCGCTCCAGTCACGGTCTGCACGGCTACTACGGTCGGGGGTTCGAATCTCCCCTCAGGCATGGATATTTGTGCCGTCCTAGTTCGTAAGTAGTTGATAAGTAGTTTGTAAGTTTAGGGACTGATGACCCCGTAGTTAAGTCCCATAGACTATATAAACATTTGAACATTTATAAATAAATTATTTTTCAACAATGTACGTCGCAAATGTATGAATTATACATTTTACTAGCGTTGTAACATTTAATATTGCTCATTCGTTCACAACTTTTTATTTTAATATTATGTTCAGGGCCGGCGCAAGGCACGTGCGAAACGTGCGGCCGCACGGGGCGGCACTTTCCGAGGGGCGGGAAATCTGCCGGCCCCCATTTTTTGGACAAAAACAACATTCTTGCCCAAACCTCGGAGGGAGCACTTCGGGAACTGTGGCATGGCGCCTCGACTACCTGCAGGCCGCCCCTGTTGTACCAGGGGAGGGAGGAGGACTGATTTCTTCCTTGCCACTGTGGCAGCACCGTCGTGTTTACGCCAGAGGAACAGAGTGGGGGAAGCAGTCTGGCTTACACGCCAGTCAAATTGTCTAGCTACCTTGCAGGCCAATATTCATTTGAGTGGAGCGCTGCCAGCCTGTTACGCGCCGTGCGTTTACGCACAACTAACTTTGCAGGACTCGAAATCTGATTTGGAAATTCAAATACAATGTTCGATGCTGCGCTTATATGTTAAGCCTGAAGCAATATTGCTAAGCCCTTCAATAGTAGTTTCCGAGTGTTTTATTCTTCCCGTATAATGGAAAAAAATGGTTGAATATTACTACAGTCAAACACCTCCAATGGCTAGAAGTATTCCGAATGGCTAAATACGCTGCGAGTAATTACAAGGGATAAAGATATTGCTAGTAAGCCTGACATAAGTTGTGTTTCAACGTAATTTTGAAAATTTTTGCTATCCGTTTCTGAGTGATAGTCTGAAGTTTTGGTTTCTGAGCCGTGAAACACCTGTGTCCGCCTGCATGAACAATAATCAAACACTGACCGGCACTTTTGTTTAACAATACTACTCGCACACTATCACTTTGCCAACATTTATATACTGTATAATGCAGGTGAATCCACGTTTCATCTAAGTAAACTACTGGTCGCTTTGATTCTGATGAACACCTGAGAAAGTATGACCTTTTAGCAACAATGCGGAATGCCCTCTCGTCCAAAAAAAAAAAAAAAAAAAAAAAAAAAAAAAAACCGTTAATTGACACCTAAAACGAAAATCCATAGACAGAACATCGCCTCTAAGAGTTTCCTTGCTAGCTTTGAATCTCATTTCTGTTTGACAAAATTTAGTATTCTATTGTTCATAATGCCATAGAAATTGCTGCCTGATAATGCATTTTTCCATATCATCGGTCACATACGTATTGTGAGCTTCTTGCGTCTTCTTCTTGGGCGCTAGTTTAACCGTAGCTTCGCTGTACCTCGTCACGTGACCTAGTTCCTGGCACTGCCGCGTCAGCACTTCGCCTTTTTGTTGCGTTCTCTACAACGAAAACTGCAGGATTCGTTCGGTAGTTGGAAAATTGGTGCGTACGTATATCTTGCACCTTTCGATATAATAGGTAAGTGCTTTTCATATAATGTACAATTAGTATTGCGCATGCACGTTACTCATAAATTAGAACTTTTTTCTTATGATCTGTTACTTCAAAAACTGGCAAGTCGGCAAATAAGCAAGCGTCATCCCAATAACTAGAATGAAAATAAAGCGAAGAAAAGTGAAGTGATACGCCGATAACTAATTTGTTACCCATTATTCCATAATCAGACACGACAGAACGGACACATGGAAATTACGACACATGTCGAGTGTCAGTTGTTTGCAATGAACAACGCAGTACAGTGAGTTAATGTATTTCGACAAGCATTAGTACCCGTCGATGCCCGGGTGTGTATTTATTGCATTATTATGTTACTCCATCTCCCTCTTCTTCCTCTCTCCATTGTCTTCCGCCCCACTCTTTGACCGTTTCACCTGCGTCTCTAGTGAAATTCGACCTGAAATTCAATTTCACGCGGCTCAGTTCTAATGACTTCATACCCTGAAGAAAGGAAGGAAGCGTAGAGTTTAACGTCCCGTCGACAGCGTGGTCATTGGAGCTCACGCTCGGAGTTTTGGATAAGGATGAGGATGAGGAAGGAAATCGGCCGTGCTCTTTCAAAGGAACCATCCCGGTATTTGCCTGGAGTGATTTAGGTAAATCACGAAAAACCTAAATTTGGGTGGCCAGAGATGGATTTGAACCACCATCCTCCCGAATGCGAGTCCAATGTGTTACCACTGCGCCACCCTGCTCGGTTTCATCTGAACAGTGTATCCTACAGTAATATAATTTTCCGTATACGTGCAGTGGAATATTAGAAAATTTTCTGCGATGTGTGTTGCAAAAAAAAGTTATTAGTAAAGATAAAATAAATTAAAATCTGATAAGTGATGGTGAGGATTTGCATACTACGCATTGTTTATGACGTCATATATCCTGAACAATGTTTTTTACTACGATATAATTTTGATGTTACATTCGGTGTTATATGTTCATACAGTCTGAAAAATGTGACACGAATAGGTTTTGTAGTGAAGACGTCTTAATTAAAACCTCTTCCATGGTGGGGTGGTTTCCGAAGAACCTAGTTGCCTATGGCTTCATATCTCCTTAACTACCATGATATAATTTTGGAGCTAAATTCAGTGATATACGTAGATAATGTTAGGAAATTATAAACAAGTAATAAATTAAAAAGTCACGCCTGATGCTGTAGTTCCACTGAACGCTAATGTAAGCGGATGGTAATTTTCGACGCCTGTGTCTATCATGACGTATCTCTTGAACTAAGAGCCGTACAATGGTGTACATTCGTATGTTCATTGTGTCCTATATGTAGATACTACGTGCAAAGTGGGTTGCAAACAGAATTAATAACTATAAAGTAATAAATTAAAACGTCGTAGCATTTGCATAAGTTTAATCGAATTAATAGCTAAAATTTGGTAAGAGAAAACATTTTTCTTATAATAATTTTTTGGGGAATGTCGGCGAGAATAAGTTGTGTAAAGGTTTGAAACTGCATGCGATGTTTTTTGGACTTAGCTTTTATCATTTTCTAGTGATGGATGCACAAATTTGAAGATTTGAGTGCAAAATGATCAAATGTTTGTTAAACTTATGGGACTTAACTGCGGGGTTATCAGTCCTTAAACTTACAAACTACTTATGAACTATCTTATACTAAAGACAACACAAACATCCGTGCCCGAGGGAGGATTCGATCTCCGCCGGGAAACGGCCTGGCGCATTGGAGCATAGCGCCTCAATGCGCTCGGCCACTTCGGCGCGGATATTTGAGTGCCGTCGTCTTCAAGATAAACTCACAGTTTATGTAGTCTTGTCTTACCGTTGCCCGATTCTTCAAGCTCCACTTTCACGCAGGTCGTACTCAAGTTCTTTGTATGAGAGATTCAATCAACTGAAATCTCATTGTGATTATTTTGATTTTCTCTACGACATCGGCGAGCTGAAGAATGCACTTCCTGACAGCCTGGACACAAAGTGTAGAAACCTCGCAGCGATTTTGCAAGATCATGAGTCAAGCGACATTGATGCACTAGAGTTGAGGGAAGAACTAAAAGTGCTTTCAACATTGTTGAAACCTGGAATAGGTCCAAAAGAGACTCTGAAGTTTATAGGAAGATATAATTTTTGCCCTAATGTCAACGTTGCTCTGAGAATTCGCCTAACACTCCCAGTGGCAGTTGTGAGTGGAAAGAGGAGTTTCTGAAATTGATAAAGACATACCTCCGATCAACGATGAGCCAAACTCGTTTGAATGATCTTGCAACAATTTCGATTGAGCACGAGCTTGCAGAGGAGTTAAATTACACAGATCGGGTGAAAGAGTTTGCAATAGCAAAAGCTAGGAAGGTTCGATTTGTCTAGTATGTTTTTAAATTTTTATATTATGTTCAGGGTCTTGGTTATTTACTGTGTTGCTTTATATTTTGTTCAACATTAAATAGTTATTGTAAATATTATTGTTCAAACCAAATTATGGTTAAATTGAAAATATATTTTGTTTTCTGTTAAATACATTATCTGTTCACAACCATTGAAAAATGTTTATTTACGTTAACTGTAAGTTCATGCCGCGCGGGATTAGCCGAGCGGTCTAAGGCGCTGCAGTCATGGACTGTGCGGCTGGTCCCGGCGGAGGTTCGAGTCCTCCCTCGGTTATGGGTGTGTGGTATAGTCCTCATGATAATTTAGGTTGGGTAGTGTGTAAGCCTAGGGACTGATGACCTTAGCAGTAAGTCCCATAATATTTCACACATATTTGAACATTTTTGTTAATTCACAAGGCTTATTAAAATTAGCTAGACTTCTTCAGCCAGGTTTGATTCCATTTTGAGCTGATGCCCAGCGACTGTCTTGTACAAATCTGTAGAGAATGTCACCAATCACTGCCAATTTTTGTTTTTATTTTCCAGATCTATATAGATTTCGGGCACAGTGTGGCTATTCTCAATGCTTTGAGTTATGTTTACATCCATACCGTCATACTGAACGTAGCTGTCAACATGACGGTTTAAAAGCTTTGAGACTGGCCTAGGAAGATCCGAAAAGAAAAAAAAAATGCGATTGATTGAAAAAAAAAAGGGGGGGGGAGGCAATTTAGCAACTCGCACGGGGCGGCACTTGGGCTTGCGCCGGCCCTGATTATGTGCAACACCATAGGCCTATAACAATTACCTGACGCGTCGCATGTAAACAGCGTGTAGTCTCTGGTTATTCGGCACAACTTTCGACATGGAGAAGGCAGAAGACAGTAAGATACACGCATGCCTTGGCGGGCTTCTACTGATGTGTTCGAATTTTTTACGTCGGATGGAAAAAATGATTCCTTTCGCTTCTAATTGTGTGTCGGTGGGATAACAATTCAGAGCAGTCGAAACTCTACAGACGTCACGTACAGGTTAGTTCTTCGCTTGCTGTTGGCGTTAAGGCGATTTTACACAGAGTTTGACACATGTTCTGCAACATCTTAAAAATCTTAAACATGGCTGCAGTTCAGCAACGGTGGAACACGATCATGATCATATTTTGCAACGTTGTTCGCTGCTAGTTCTTGACTACGGTACGATTTTTCACAACATGCTGGCAACACAAAAGCTGCGTTTCCTGGCCATCTGGGTAAAGAAACAATGTTCGTGGCCTGCTAACACTAGAAGCTTCTTTGCAGCGATAGTGTTCGGTTTTACTCGGTGTATCTGTAGAGTTACATGTTGTCTTTAGAGAAGCGGATCTTCAGAATCGATTTTGGAGTGTTTACATGACCAACCAAAAGCTGAATTGGTAAATCGGTTTACGAAATCCGGTTTTGGGAGCCCATGTAAACGGGGTGTATGTGTTCCTTTACGAAATGAAGTAGACAAGAAGCAAAATTTTCGAACTCGTCGTCTAATAAAGAGGAAGAGGTGCCTGTGGAATTTTCGACGCCATTAAGATAATAAAGAGAAGCATGACTCCCTATAGAAAAATTGCTACATTTTTTGGCACTAGCCGTAGGCCCTATGTTTAGTAGATAAAACAATTGACTCACTTCTCAACACCGCAACAATAATAACAGTATTCATTACCTTATTTTTCAAAATGAGTCGTCATCCATTTCGTTGGTTAGATAGAGGAATAGCATTTTATAGCGCTTTTTATGAAGCAGAAATGAATGTATGTACGAGGTTGCGACGTGTACTAAACTTGGACGTGAAAAGAGGTTCGTTAGAAGCAGATTCCTTGTCATATTCATTTGTAGTGTGAGTTTCCTTTATTGAAAAATGACGATGTGGAATAATTTGAAAAGATAAAATAAATAAATAAACGATCAATTAAATAGTTCTATTAATATAACTGAATTACGTTTACGTAATCCTTCATCCAAAGCTTCACAAACTGCGGAGACAGTATTGACAAAGGCCTATTGCAAGGGTTTCATAGGCACTTCCTATTGCCGAGAAACAAAGAGTAACAACTCTTCACAGGAATTGTTTTTCTGAAATTTAATATTCATCATATTCATTTCAAAATCTGTCAGCGACATCTTGATGAAGTTATCAGAAACCAAAAACGTCTTCCAAATTCAGCTTGCAGAACGCGTCATTCAAATTCAAATGTTTGTAAACCTATTGGACCAAACTGCTATGGTCATCAGACCCTAGACTTACTAACTTACTCTAAGGACAGGAGACACACCCATGCCAAGGGAAGACAAGAACCTCCGATGGGAGTGACCGTCCAGTCCGTAGCATGATGCCTTAGACCACGTGGCAAATGTTCAAATGTTTGTTAAGCTCAAAGGACTTAACTGCGGGGTCATCAGTCCCTGAACTTACAATCCACTTATGATCTACCTTATACTAAAGACGACACAGACGTCCATGCCCGAGGGGGGATTCGAACCCCCCGATACAAGACCAACTGCAATATATTGTAGTTGGTCTTGCCTGACCGCAGCGGCAGTGCAGACTGTGACTCGCGCGCCACAAACCGCTTGGCCAATGCGCGGCAGCGTGTATTTCCGTCACATCTTCTATGCTATGTATTTTGTCCTACTCTGACAACTACGTCTTCTTCGTTTGCTCATTTCGTCGAGTAACCTACTGTTAATGCAGCGCCTCATGTTACTAATTTTTTCTCTTCACCTGTCATGAGCGTAGCTCTCGATGCAAAACGTAGTTTGAAATGTTTGTTCATTGCTGCAGTTTCAGCCTAACAGACGATACGAATGTATAGTAGACAAGAAAGTCAGTTTTCAAGGATGACACGAACAACATGAAGCGGATCTTTCATGAGATGAAAGTTTTGAAAAACAACTTTTGTTGAAAATGAACAAATAGTGCAACTGAGACAGAAGATTCTGTAATCCATTTATGTAATATTGCATTAATTATGTGTGTATTTCATTACTGATTGACAATAAAGCTTGCTTCCTGTCTACAAGTGTAAGGTTCATTACAGATTTACAAATGAGTTAACAATTTTTAAAAGTACCAGTAACTGTAAAGTAATTTTAAAAATAACTGTAAAGATATTTGTAACTTTTTGTGTGTTACTCGTGTGTGACTCCTGTCACTCATTATCTTTAGCAGATGCAAATTTGTCAGATGAGAGTGCTACCTAGTGGACAAGCATGTCTTTACCTGGAGTTATTTAACAGACCTCTGAGCAGGAGGTTTGATGGGAGAACTGAGCCAACATCCACAGAATTACACATGCACAACTCACTCACATATGACCAACATCTCCAAAAAGGTAGGGAGGAAGGTTGATTAGGAGTTAACATCCTGTCGACAGCATGGTCATTAGAGGCAGAGCTCATGCTCAGTTTGCGTGGGTTATGATGGAGAAGGAAATTCGCCATCCCTTTCAAAGGAAATGTTCTGGCATTTGCCTGGAGTGATTTGGAAAAATCACGTAAAATCCAAGTGTGGATGGCCAGAGGTGGAGTTGAAACACCAGCTTCCTTAATGTGAGTTGAGTGTGCTATCCACCGTGCCACACAATTTGGGGCCAGGAAGGGAGGGGGAAGGGGAAGGATGGGAGGCAGTGTTGAGGATAGAAATATCCATGGTAACTGATAGAGTCTGGAGGTACTAGATAGGTGGAAATGTGAGATGCAGCTTTGAAAAGATGTGCAAGTAGAGGTGGAGTGGAGGTGGGGTTGGGAGGGGGCAGAAAAGGAAAGGATCAGAGAAGAGGAAAAAAGTGTTATTTGAGAGAGAGAGAGAGATGAATTGTTGTATAGGATGGGTGGAGGGTAGAGGGACAGCAGGTTACCACAGGTTGAGACCAGAATGATGTCAAGACCATCTCAAAAAAATCCATAATTCTTAATGTTGCTATTTCAGTAATGAGAATAGTTTCAGTATACTGTTCTTTTCATACTCTTTATCAATAAAATTCCTTATTCCTCCTCCAGACCACTTCTTGCTTCTCACAATCTCATGTGCATAATAAAAGATACTCAGTTTTCAACGTTTGTAATTACTGTTTATTTTGGGAGCTATTTCTTTTAAACTGAAAAATATAAATTTCAATCATCATATTTAAAAAAAAAAAAAAAAAAAAAAAAAAAAAAAAAAAAAAAAAAAAAAAAATAAATCATATTCTCTTCCCAATCTCCGTACACTACCCTACCTAACATACTCTTCTCCTTTTAGTCTCACTGCACTTCCACTGCTTCACTATAAGGTTTGTCCATAAATTAAGATCTACAATGCTTTTTCACATAGCAAACATCATTTTATTGCAAAACCATTTACAAATTCAGAACACTTGGACTTTAAGTTATTTTTCAACGAAGTCCTGACCTATGCATTTTTGGAAATGCTCGGGCAGCTTTCTCAGACTTGCATCATAACACTGTCCTGTCGACTCATGCAGGAAGGAATTGACACAGGTCTACCTTTGGCTCTTTGTCACTTGAGAATTTCACTCCCCCCAAGTATTGTTTCAAGTTGGGGAATGAATAGCAATCATTGCGAACCAAATCAGAGATGTATGTAGGATAGCCAATGATTTTCCAGCTGAGTTTGGCAATGAGATTTGTTGTGGTGCAGGCAGCATGAGAACAGTTGTTGTCACCTGGCTCACACCTTACAATACTTTGAAATGTCTGACAAAATCTTGTCCATGGTAGAGTTAGAGATATCCCCTTTCAGTCTGACAATCTCTTTCACGGTAAACACTGATCTGCAATCAAAATTTCTTCAACTTTTGTCATTGTGTCGTCCAAAACTGATGGATGCCCGCACCTGGCATGGTGCACACCAATTATGCATGTTTTTAATATCCGTACACTTTTCTCCACATACATTGGACAACTAGCAATGGTTTTCAATAGGGGTTAACCCCTAAACCAAATAAATATAAGCACAGAAGGCAATTCACTCTTGGCAGGAGTATTGACCTTCCCTTCCAGCATTAACGGCAGCTACACCTAGTCTGAGGGTCACAGAGGGGCAGGGACTGAAGAATCATGATGGAGGAAAGAAGGAACACAGTGCTGTTGTCAGAATGAAGCTCAATCACTCTGTTGTGACAGGATCTTATTGGAGACCTCAACTGACAGACAGTCCTTGTACATACATTACCAGATTTTTAAATTAACATTCGAATAACCAGTGCTTCATTTTGCACCAATTTTAACTTACATCAATAAACAAGACACAAAATTTAAGCATATGTTAGATAGGAACTTTATGTTGGCTTTTGTCTTCAAAACATTATGTGAAGGAGAATTTTCATCAGAAAAAGTATTTCATTTTGAGTTCTATTAAGTCTTCATCATTTGTTTGAAAGAAACCGGTAAGAGTAGATAACTTTAAAAATAAAAAAATAAAAAATTGAAGCCTACTTTCCTCAATTATAAATAAATAAATAACCTATATAATTTAACAATAATTTGGGAAACTGTTCAAGATTTTATTTTATGGTTTACAGATGAGATTACTGTATTATGAATATATTATGTAAAAAATATTGATGTTAAATCTAAAACAGTATGTTTCAAAACATTTTAATTGCAATAAATTTCAATTTATCAGTTAAATGAAGCAACTCTTTCCACAGGTTGAACTTCATGTACACCTGGATGGAAGTGTAAGGCATGAAACACTATGGGAACTGGCAAAGTAAGTTTTCCACCAACCTTTACATTTATTTACTTTTGATGTTTGTAATTATGAACACATCTATATATTTGCCCCATGAACTGCCATGGAATAACTTGTAAATAACATTGCACATTTTCTAATTTTTTCAATACACTTGTGGGTAGTGAGTGACCATGTGCTATTTCAAGGAAAAAATATTTTGTGAGAACATGCATAACTAAAATACTTTTTCTTACACATAAAATGTCATATCTTCACTATCATTAGTCTTTACTGAGGGAAATATTCCAATTGATCAGTTTCTGGAAGAAACAGACAGAAGCAGATTATGTATGATACCCATTTCAATAATGAATATCTGAAATATGCCTTCAGAGATTTAGAATACCTCTAAATAAATTCACATATGATAAATCATAATAAAGATGACAAATGAGCCACAGACAGACGTGTATAAAGGACTATATAAAACACACACACACACACACACACACACACACACACACACACACACACACACACACACAAAATTCATCACACAGGTGGGTGGAGCCCAGTGTGGTGATGATAAATACCTCAGCGGGAGGTAGGAGGAAGGCATGAACAGCTGACAAGATGACACTGGCAGGAGGGGAATGTGTCTCAGCAGCTGCCACTCATTGCCAGTAGAAGGGGGGAAGAAGTCGGACAGAGAATGAAAACCGAGAGATCAAAAAGAATGGTAGAATTTCCCCCCCCTCCCCCCCACTCAGTGTCCAAAGAGACAGTTTGTCACCCCTTTCCGCTTCTTTAGATATATTTTCATTAAAAGATCAGCAGAATATCGTACCTCAGCTTGTTTGCACTTGCATCAATTTGAGCTGAGGTGTCGGCCTACCAAGCTTCTTTATTTCACACTTTTTATACCAGCTTAAAGCTGAGTAATTTGTTTCTAGAAGATACTGAATGTTGTTCATTTTTCTTTGATAAAAAACACCAAGGACATATGAACATGCACGTGAACACTTTTTATTTAGAGTGGAGCCCCTCCAAGCTCGCACTAGCATGGTGACCAACTCAAAAGTTCTACTGTCACCTCTGCATGTGTTAGTAAGCTACTGTTGTAGTCACAGGAGCGGGAACTGTGATGTGTGCCATACATGTGGGTAACATTTCCCATTAATACGGTCCATATCGGGAGATAGTAGTGGTCGAAAACTTCGAAAGAAGAGCAGGTTTAAGGGCAGAGGGAAAAAAGTGCCAAGGGAAAAAACCTCTGTAACAGTCGGGGGCAGGTAGTAAGGGCAATAGCAGATTCCTTGCTATCTGCGATAGTTCGTGCAAGGGGTAGGTTATGTTAGTAGCGGGTATCATGCATCGAATACCGCGTCAGTGCTAAGGTCGTCATAAAGACATCAGTCCGGTGGTGCAGCAGCAGTATCTGCTGCTTTGGCTCTTGCTGCTGCACTTGCCCAATTGGCCAAATGCGGCAGTTTGCCACGTTGATTTCAGCAGCTTCTCTCCAGCAGCATGGTACCTCTCCACACGTATGAGCGCACAAATGGGTAACCTCCACTGGTCGACGTGATGCTTAGGACAGCATCACCACTGAGTGGCACACGCCTCCTTCAGTGATTTCTCCTCTAGTGCGACCGTGAAGTCTTCTATCACCTTCTGTTGTGCAGGCGAGATCTTGGCGGTGGCTGTCAACTGCGGTTGTGAAACCTCATCTCGGTAGCGGCCATCCCAGAGCCCTGTGCCACAGGTGCGGGTGCTGGAGCATCCACAGCTTCGCCCTCGTACAGGTCGTTCGCCAGCTCGGCATGCAGATGCCGAAGTTGGTGTCAGGTCAAATTTCCATCTCTGCTGCTAGTTCGGCCAGGAAGGCCGCCCTCTCAGCCGCTATGGCGGTTCTGTAGGCTGCGTGGCCTCCTCCGCAGCAGCGCGAAGGTCATCGCCGGCCCTCATCGTCTTCTTTGGGGCGGGAAGCACCGGCCCCTACCCGCACTTGGTCGTCCGTGCCACAGTCGACAGGGTTTTCCGGCCGATCGTGGGCAGGAGGCACAGCAGCCGTGTTGTCCCCCCATCGTCGGTGTCTACGTCGGCATTGTGGTGCCGCAGTAGCAGTCACCATGCCGCCGTTGGTTTGGCCTCGGTTTGAGAAAGCCAGACAACCTCGCCAGTTGGCGATGTGGGGACCGCCACAGCGGGCACAAGTCGGCGCCACTTCTTTGCCGTGCACGCAGGCGCGTGAGTCGTGTTCTTCAGAGCATCTCATGCACCGCGCAGCATTGCAGCAGTACTTAGCAACATGGCCCACCCCCTGGCACTTGAAGCACTGGGGTAGAGGGTCCATGCCAGCAAGTAGAGGTTCTGCCGTCACAGGGAAGCCCAGCAGCTTCTGCAAGGAGAGGACGTTGCTCTCATTGCTAGCCATTTGCACGGTCACGATGTAGAGTGGCGGCCTCTTCCTGTTGGTCCGATTGTGCAACTTTACAGTCACACAACCGAACCCTTCTCGCTGCAGTCCTTCCAGGCAGCCCCCTAAGGAGCGCCTTGGTCATCTTCTTCCGCTTCCCTTCAGGCGTCGTCTGCAAGGGAGGCACATCGATTATGTAGGCAGCCACAGCACTCTTAAGTGCTCTGTAGTCTGCCATAGTCGCTGCATGTAGTGAGATGGTGGCTTCCGGGTCGACCATCCCGATGTCGACTTCTCGCTTGCAGCAGCCAGCAATCACATCGAACATTTCCGCCCATGCGCCCCTGCATGTGATGTACATGGGCGTGACTGGACTACGAACTTCTTCTTTCTTGCCCTGATCGGCTAACTCAATGCGCTGCATGACCAACGGCCCCTTCACTGCAGCGACTTTTTTCTGCTGAGTCTTCTGCTGAATCTTCTTCCCCATGCTGTGGTGCAAGAAACGACAACAATTTGCTTTCTTTCACTGTTACAACAACAAAATTGACAACTTGCTCAACTCTCATCGCAACACGAACCCTTCTTCTCAGTTGTCATGCAACTAGTACGAAGCGCAGAACACCAGTGATCCGCATGCCTCCGCTGCTCAGCTGCCACTTGCACGTGAACACTAAAACACACTAAGGAACTGATCACACTGTTAAGTGTTACAATGAAGAGACAAGCTACCTTCGGGTCACATGACATTGTAAGCAGCACCCCGTCCTAACCTTACGCATGCGCAAAGGCTGCTCTCCCCCACATCTTTTCAAACAGTTAAATATTTGTTACAATGAAGAGAATAAATGTCATTTACTCTCATAATTGCGAAACATTTATTAAAACATCCAAAGATATGTGGCAAGTAACAATACAAAAGTAATTGTTGTTTGCATATCTATTAAAAAGAAGATTGGGTTTAAAAAAAGTGCTTGCAGTTGGTCTCTAACCCACTAACTTCGACGGCGCAACGCGATGTCACTAACCACATGGCTTTTCCTGCTAGCTGGATAGTAGTGACTTCATTATTATTCATGATCAGATCTTCTGAAGGTTTTTACAGTTGATGTGTCTTTAATTTATAGTTATAAGATATTTTACCAAATATGACGTGTTTTTGATGAATGTTCAATGCACCAAAAGCAGATATGATGGGCGGATGTTGCCTTAATGGAGGATCTGCCAATGGGCAAGGCGATGTGCACAGTAGCTCCATTATCTTGCTTTGGGACCATTCGTGCATAACCACCAGAGCTCTAGTACCCAGGAGCTGGCGTCTCTACCAGCTCCAACGCCAGTGTTAAATGCGGTGTTTCCCCTCACCCCTCCCTTCTGCAGGAATGCCCATATGCTGCCTCCAGGTGGTTCAGAAGAGAATTTGAACCTTAGCCGTGCATCCGCATTGAAAGGCTATGGCCACTGCTGCCTATATCAAGCAGCCGTGCTACAACGCGTACATGTGCCGTATCTGCAATGTAAAAGTTTCTCATGCAATAAAAATACTTTGAACATGCATATAAAATGATTTAATAGAAGAATGATAGTTTAAAAACACTTTTTATTTTATTTATTTATCTACTTTTTTTTCATGGTGAGCTTTTTTCCATGGGTTCACTGAACCAGTGAAGAAACAGGATATGCTGCCTCTACTAATGTCTTCGAGGTATGCAAAACAAAACTTCAGGGGAAATAAAATCTCATTGATAAAATGCTGTCGGTGTGGCCTTTTTAAGGCCAAAAGGCAAGAAATGGTAGTGGAATAAACCTATGGGAGTAGTAATAGCAGTCTTTTCAATGTCCTCAGGAACCATAGAATCTGGTAGTAAGCAGTACACAACCGAGAGCACTTTCGTGCCTGCCAGAGGTTGCGTGAAGTCTGCAATGTTCGGAATAGGATAATTTTCCATCAGGGTGCTGCATTGAGCCTGCACATTCGCCAAGAGCCATCTTTCTTGGGGAGCAAATGACTGGGAGATGACCATCTGCTGGATGAGGGTTGAACTTTAAAAGGTCTACAATTTGTTCTTTGACAGCCGCCAATTCTTCCGGGCTAAGACGGCACGGTTTACTAGAGATGCAACTAGACGGAGTTTGTGAACCGTGCTGTTCGTGACCACTGAGATGCCTTGAGAAGCGGCGGGAAAGTTTTGTTTATTTGCGTGGTTGCTGTTCATTGTGACAGGGTGGGTGGGCGACAGTAGAGTCATGTGAAGTCTGCGAGGAGGAGGGGGGCACACCAGTGCTCGTGGTCGATGGATGTGCCAAGGGGCCAGGGAAGTTACAGTTCCAGCCACAGGTACTCTGGAACAACATGGAATTGCGTGAAAGTTTCTCGGGTGGCCACTAGCTGGTGGAGGCATGCGCGTCACGGTAACAGACTGCTCAACTAGTCTATGATGAGTTAAGAAATCCATACCTAAAATCGGCTCTGCCACCTAAAAATTCCACAAAAGTTTACACCTTGGTGAGAAGCAAACAGTAAAAGTCATTGAACTGGTACATGGCAGTTGAGTGGTGTTGACAGTATGAAGTGTAGTGCTGTGAGGGCGGAGATGGCCAGTAACCATTGAAGTTGGTAATAGGGATACACCATGGTTCGGAACCCATGTTAAACTGTAGGTCGCCCTATAACTGACTGGGTAAGTCAGTTTGAAGACCGGAGGAAGGCAACCACATACCACCTCCAAACAGGACCATGCCTAGTAAAGCACTGTGGTGTTCAACCCCCTCTTCAGATTGTTGACTGCTTTACCTTTTTTACCTTAATAGGGATTCATCAGCACCAGTGTCAATAAGGAAACGAGCATTTGAAGCACAGTCACATAGGTAATAACGACCACATGACGGAGAAATGACACAAACAGAATGAAACGCATGTAGATGCCTGTATATGTCAGAGCAGGAGGTTGCACCTAAACCATCCTGTGCTTGTCCTTGACATGTTCCACATCCACGAGGATCTCTTCAACATGGATCTATGGAACGAAAAACTAATCAAATCTAATCAAATCCTGGTGTTTGGATAGTGACATGGCGAACGATACTTCCTTGGCACATCACCCAAATGACTGTGGAAGTAACAATAAGGATTAATACAGAGCTTACTCTTGTGGGAAGCGAATGAGCAGAGGCAGTTCATCCTTGGTGTCGGAGAAACTGGTTGCAGGAAGCGCTGGTTGGCGTGGCGGAGACGGCGTAGCTGTCACCCGGTCTGTGTGCAGGTGGTCGTGGATGCCTGGTTTCTTGCCCGCAGTTTCCTTGTTACACGAGCAGCAGGTCTGTGCTGCGAAGATTAAGGCTTGGACAAAGGTTGTAGCTTGCGTGCCTCATGCAGGTAGGTGTCATACACCCTGTCAGAGATGTGGATGCGTTCCCTTGGAGGCTGGGGAATGTTATATGTGAGGACCATCTGGACTGCGAGCAGAAGCTTGCTCAATCAAACAGCCATGAGTGTAAAATCTGGCATGTCATGTTCATTGATGAGAAGATGGTGACGGCTTCTTGTGGCATTGTGAGAGAGCTTTATGCAGCCATCGTCCCCAGCGGAACTTCGAAGATGAGTGTGTTACAGTGGAAGCAGTTGTTGAACTTGCAGCACAGTCAATGCATTACATGATGCAGGAAGCACAAAGGACACACCAGCACTTTGAGAATGATTAAATTTCATATCACCGCTGACAGAGTTAGCAGATCTGCTCAAAGACTCACTAAACATGCTCGATGGTGTAGACAGCACAAGACTGGCCGACATGTTGTTAGCATAGTTCAAGTTGGCCGCACAGGGAGAAAAACGTGCAGTCACAATATTTGCATATAGTCCGCAATTAATCGGGCAGTTGATATAAGAACTGTGGGGGGTGCCCTGAGAAGCAAGTTCAAGTCCAGAAGCACTGATAGAATGATTGGAGGTAACCAAACCTTTTTGGCAGAGCATGTGGTTGGCAGAAGGATACACACACACTTGGCTGGGCGGTTGCCGGTCTGAAATTTAAATTTTGTAAGTTCAAGAAGTTTGTGCCTTGCAAAATTTGAGTGTTTTGAACTCACACATTGTGGTCTGGAACCAAATTTACATTTTCCCTAGATGAAACACTTGAAGAAAGAAACAGCGAACCGAGGCCTGAGTTCATTAAGTTCCTTGCATCGCGGGAAGCACTCAGCGTGGCGAATGTGTCCTGTGAGTTTTTGTTCTGCAAACGAAAAATAGAAGCACTAGAACTGGAAAGACACTGAATTTGTGGCACTGAAGTTGCTGCATTGTGAAATCCGGGTGGAGGTGGCACTGTTGTCATAATTGTAGTAACCGTTGAGACAATGTCTTCTGTATTTCACAGCGAAATTCCACACAAAAACAGATGCCGCTGCACAACTTGCATAATTTGATGGTGTACTCTACTTTGGAGTCACCAGTATGGGTTTGTCATGGGGTTGAAACCCTAATAATAATCACATGTACTTGATCAATACACTTCATTGTGTATGCTGCAACAAGTAATATAGAACTGATACAACATGGCTGTCCCAAAGATTCCAGCTGTAAAGACATATCACACTGAACTATTGAGGTGAAGGTCGAGCAGTTGCCACAGTACCATCATAATATTAACGCAACATCCCACTTATCTAGCATCATTGCTGTGCCTGTTCATAAAATGAAAATGTTTCCAAACACATTCACTGTGGCTGTTTGTGTCTCGAATAAGCTGCCCAGCTCTCTTTGCACAATACAGACTTCTGCTGCATTTAAGAAAAAGCTGAAACACTTCCTTCTGCCATTCTCTTAAAAAATTCCCCAAAACACACTTATGCAATCAACTTCCTCTTTATCTAATAGTAAGACTAATGCTCTTCTCTCTGTTATTTCTCTTTCTCATCTTTCTTTCATTGTAAATGACGCCACTTCTTTTCCATTGTGTTTCCTTATATGTGTATTACTACACTCACCTTTCCTCTTCCTCTTCCACCACTTTCTCCATGCCCATTGCTACTAGCAGCCATAATTAGAACGCTATCATTTTCTATACCTGATGTGTCTTTTTGTTATTTATCAAATATAAATATAAACTGTGTGTATGTCTTTTTGTTACTTGTACAGTTTGAAACTTTTATTTTTCTAGATTTAGCATTACTACTGTAATATTTGAAATGTAAAGTATGTAGAATGCCTGATTAAGTGTAAGAGAAGTCCTACAGGGGCTAATCTTGCCAGGTTAAGTAAATGAATAAATAAATAACTAGATAACTAGTTATCTATAGTTTTAATTTATAATATAAACCATCTACCAATTTTTAGCATGTATGATGTACATGATGATGATATAGTTCTAAAATAGCACAGTAATATTTTTCTGGGAGTAGCTGGGTTCAGTAAAAGTTCTTAAAGTAATATTTTAACAAAGAGATTAAAGATGACTTTCTTCATCACAGGTTTCCATCCCTTGTGCTTCTGTACCATTCAAAGTAAATCATGCCATTCCCTTGTTAATGCAATCTGCAGTGTCAGCTGCTATGTCCCTGCTCCTCTTCATCATGTAGACATTCATAAAAGTTGTATGTGATTCTCTTTTTCTGAGCTGAAATGTCTTGAAAATGACCCATATTAAATCAAAACAGAAAAGTGGCAAGGAACAGGTAAAAATGCAAAGAAACAAAATTTTCTAATGCAACAAATAACATTTACTGAAATTGAATTCTTAAATGAGTGAATCCACTGCAATAATGAGGCAAATTTCTAAGTTAGGAGCAGAAGTGAGTAATAAGTGTAATACTGTTACATAAAATACATCACCAATAGACACCTTTTTGGTCATCATTATATCCCCCACACACCTCCAGTCCTTCTACCATTTCCAATGACCAGCCACAAAGGAGTGCCCTTCTTACCCCCCCCCCCCCCCCCCCACCTCTCAATGGTTAGCCAGTACCATCTCAGACTGGAACACCTGAACCACATCCTTGTGAAACATCCATATGCAAGACCTGCACAGTTCACCCACTCAGCATTTCCTGTTCCAGTCTTGTCACAATCTCATCTTACTCCATGAGAGGCTGAGCCACGTGTGAAAGCACTCAGAAATTTACCAACTATGTTTCAATCACTGAACAGTATTTTTATTGATATGACTATGGACCAAGTAACACCAGGGTGAACGGCCACAATCAGTGGCCAAGGGCAAAGTAGACCACTCTGTGGCACAACATGAAAATCAACACAAAATGCTTGATTTCAATTGCTGCTTCAAAATCCTCCACTTCACAACCAGCTTGTGTGAACTTATAGTACAGTACACATTTCCTGCTCCCATCCTCAGACTGTGGTAACCTACTTTCCTCACACCCTCCATCCCAGCTTCTTCACCCTCTATTCTATCACTTCCTCTTTGTCTTGTCTTACTCATCTTTTGCTGATTTTTCCTCTTCTCTGCACCTCTTCTGTTACACCCCCCTTCCCATTAATCTCCCTCCCCCCTCCTCACTCCACAACAGTCATTCAAAGCTGCTTTTCTCAGCCTTATCCAACCATCTAGTTTCTGCACTGTCCACCAAGCAGCTCTGACATCACAACCTGACCCATTCCTTGCATCCTTTACCTTTGCCTACACAAATATACTTCAGATTAAGCTACTGTTTGCCATGACATGTGAGCTGCATCTGTCAGAGACATCAGTCATGTGTGCATAAGTTGTAACTGTATGCTTGTATGAATGTGTTTGTATTCTTTTCTTTGACAAGAACTTTGGGTCTAAAGCTAAGTTGTACGATTGTGGTTGTCTTTTCATTGTGCCTGCTGTGATTTGGTGTATCATCCATAAAGTGAGCTGAAATCTATCCATTAATAATATTATAACATTACAAACTGGAATTTTCATTATTTCATTGAATTGAGCTACTTAAGGATCTGGGAATCCTCTCTAATACTTGTGTTACCCTCATGAATGACTCAATCTTATTTTAACAATTTTCTATTGTGACATACCCCCTGTTCTCTTTTACCTATTCTTATAATAACTGCTAACATGTCGAAAACCCATAGTGGCTAGCCACTTCAGTTTAAATTTTCTAAACCCGGTAGCATTTGCCTAGCATGTATTTTAATGAACTAACATAATGTCATTTTATATGACATGGTATAATATGCTCTAAGTGTTTTTATCACAGGTCAGTATCTCTTCTATACTGTGAATAGGGAGACATACTAAAAGACATTTTTAAAGCTTCTTCTATGAATCTATAGACAGTCAAACAATGGAAATTCCAGGAAGGATTCAACAATATTTTTGATAGGCTGCTAGACACCACAGAGATGTTTCAATGAGCCACAGAAAGGCATACATAGCAGATTATAACTTACTGAAAACTTTTGGCCTTCACGGCCTCCAGCAGACAAATCTCTCTTTCTCTCTCTCTCTCTCTCTCTCTCTCTCTCTCTCTCTCTCTCTCTCTCTCTCTCTCACACACACACACACACACACACACATGACCACCATCTCTGGCTGCTGCTGGCATACTGCAGGACTAGGATGGCCGAGGTGAAAACAACCAGTGGGGTGGAGGGGGCATGGAGGGGGGGGGGTGAGGAGACAGCACGGAGAGGGAAGCAGGAAGGGGAAGGGTTGCATGGCAGAGTGTGTGGCAGAATGGAAGATGTATCTGAGGCTAGATTGTGGGCAGGGAACAGGAGTGGAGGGTGGTGGGGGCAGGAACTAGCAAAGGTTTAGAGTTGGGAATTTGTGAGATCATAGAACATATTGTAGGGAGAGTTCTCACCTGTGCAATTCAGAAAATCTGGTGTTTTTGTTGAGGATCCACATGGTACAGACTGTGTAGCAGTCATCAAAGTGAGGCACATCATCAAGGGCTGCATGCTCTGCAACAGGATGTCTCCTGACCACAGTTTGATGAAGGCCATTCATGCAGACAGACAGCTTGTTACTGGTTCTCTGGTCATGCCCAAGCAGAAAGTTGCACTGTGGTTACAGCTCAGTTTGTATCTCACATGACTGCTTTCACAGGTTGCCCAGCCTTTTATGGGGCAGGAAATGCATGTGACAAGACTGGAGTAGGTGGTGATGGAATGGACAATAGAACAGATTTTTTTTAGCTAGGACTATTGCAGGACTATAAGCTATAGGGCAAGAGTTTGAGGGCAGGAATGGAGTAGGGATGGAATAGGGCATTATGTAGTTTTAATTGGCATTGGGATACCACTTTGAAGGGGGAGGGGAGGATATTGGGTAGGGTATTTCTTATTTCAGGGAAGGATGAAAGGGAGTCAAAACCCTGGCAGATAATGTGGGTTAACTGCTCCATTCTTGGATGGTACCAAGTCACAAGAGGTGTGCCCTCATGTGGCCGGAGGGTGGGTGAAGGAGGTGATGGGTAACTGGACAGACAGTCCATGTGAAATCTGTTTCTTGATACGTTTGGGAGGGTAATTGTGGTCAGTGAATGCCTCAGTGAGGCATTTGACATATTTGGAGACAGACTGCTTGTCACTGCAGACTTTTTGGTATGGAATGGGTGGCAGCTGTCAAAATGGTGGTATTGTGGATGGTTAGTAGGTTGAATGTGGATGGAGGTACTGATGAGGCCATCCTTGAGGTGGAGGCCAACGTTGACAAAAGTGGCTCGTTGGGTTGAGTATTACCATGTGTAGTGAATGGGGGAAAAGGAATTAAGATTCTGGAAGAATGTGGGTAGTGTGTCCCCTCCTTCAGTCCAGATTATGAAGATGTTATCAATGAATCTGAACCAAATGAGAGGTTTGGGATTCTGGGCAGTCTGGAGGGATTTCTTTAGATAGCCGATGAACAGGTTGGCATAGGAAGCTGCCCATGACTGTACTGTGAATTTTTTTGTAGGTGATGCCTTCAAAGGAGAAGTAATTTTGGGTGTGATGTAGTTGCGTATACTGATGTGGAAAGAGGTTGTGGGCTTGGAATCAGTTGGGCATCATGAAAGGTAGTGTTCAACAGCAGCAAGGCCATGAGCTTTGGGGATGTTGGTGTAAAGGGAGGTGGCATCAACTGTGGTGAGCATGGTACAAGGTGGTAAAGAAACAGGAACTGTGGATAGTCGTTGGAGGAAATGGTTGGTATCTTTTATATAGGAGGTTAGGTTAGAGGTAATTAGTTTGAAGGTGTTGGTCAATGAGAGCAGAGATTCTCTCAGTGGGGTGCCATAACTGGTCACAATGGCATGTCAAGGGTGGTTGGGTTTGTGGACTTCATGGAGCATTTACAAGGTGTGACTGTGGGTGTGTAGAATGGTTGAGGAGAGAGATAGACTCCAAGGAGAGGTTCTGGGATGGACCTGAGGATTTGAGGAGGGACTCTAGATCCTGTTTGATATTTGGAATGGGATCATTGTGGCAGGCTATGTAAGTGGAAGTATCTGACAGTTGGTGGAGACCCTCTGCTACATAGTTCTTGCAGTCTAATATCACAATGGTAGAGCCTTTGTCATCAGGCAGGATCATAAGGTCAGTATCAGCTTTTAGATGGTGTATTGCATTTATTTCTAGGGGTGTGTGATTGGCATTCATGTTGGGGGATTTGGGGAATGGTGAAGAGGCCAGGTTAGTAGTTAGGAAATTCTGAAAAGTGGGAAGCGGATGATTTAGGGGTTGTTGGGGTGGATCTTGACCGGATGGAGGAGTGAACTGGGTTAGGCAGGTTTCAATATTGGTATTGGAATGCATCTGAATGGTGCGATTGGTAGCAAAATGGTGTTTCCTTTGAAAGGACTGGGAGAAGAGAAGAAGATCCTTAAGTCTGGCATGGTTGAATTTGAGAGTGGGGCAATTCAAATATGCCATATTTATTAGGGATTTTGTCTTCTTCTCCTGGTTGTTACAATGGGAACACCATTTTGGTATCAACCCCATCATTCAGATGTGTTTCAATACCAATATTGGAGCCAGCTTGACCCAGTTCACTTCTCCAGTCAGGCGAAATCAACCCCATACTGCCCTTAAGTCATACCCATTTAACTATTCATAATTTGCTTACTTCTAACATGGCCTTACAATCAATCTCCAAATTCATTAATTTGGATACCATTGTCCTAGGAGAAGACAGTGTTCTTCCTTGATGAAATTTTATTGTAATTACAGTCTTGATGCAGAGGTAGATTTTTTTATTTTTATTTTACCTGTTTCAACCTAATATAGCTCATCTTCAGAAATAATAATAATACAGCCCATGTGGCTGTTGCTGGACTATGTAGGGCTGCTGTGGCTGTTTTCTGGAAGTTACCAACTTGCTGTATTATTATTATTTCTGAAGATGATGTTTGTTAGGCTGAAAATGGTATAAGTAAAAAAAATCTCTGCCATCAAGACTGTTATTACAATACAAATCTCCAAATGCCTGAAAATGGATACCAACCTCACATGTGCAGAAAGAAATGTAATCCACCACCTAAACGCTAATACTGTCTTTATGATCCTACCTGCTGACAAACGCTCCACCACTGTGGTTTTAGACTACAAGAACTATCTGGCAGTGGGTATCTGCCAACTGCCAGATGCTTCCACTTACATACACTGTAACAGTAATCCAATTACAAAAATCCAACAGGATCTATAGTACCTCCTCAAATCCTTGCCTATCCCAAGATCTCTCCCTGGGTCTCTCTCCTCACCCCTCCTACACCCCACACCTCCACCTTCTACATGCATCCTAAAGTGCACAAATCAAACCACACTGGAATTCCACTGTGGTTAATTGTACTAAGAGAATCTCTGCTCTGTAACTCAACACCTCCTACCTATTATCCACAACCTAGCCTCGTATATAAAAGACTCCAACCATTTCCTCCACCGACTCTCCACAGTTCCTGTGTCTTTACCACCTTGTACCATGCTTTCCACGGTTCATGTCACCCCCCTTTACACCAATATCCCCAAAGCTCATAGCCTTGCTACTGTTGAACACCCTTCGCAATACCCAACAGACTCCAAGCTCACAACCTCCTTTCTCATCATTATAACCAACTACATCCACACCCAAAATTACTTCTCCTTTGAAGGCATCACCTAAAAAAAAATTCACAATACAGTAATGGGCTCCTTCTTATGTCAACTTGTTCATCGGACATCTAGAGGAATCCTTACAGACTGCCCAGAATCCCAAAACTCTCATTTGGTTCAGATGCATTGATGACACTTCATAATCTGGTATGAAGGTGAGGATACACTATCCACATTGGTCCTAAACATCAACACCTTCTCTCCCACTGACTTCACATGGTGGTACTCAACCCAACAAACCATCTTCCTTGATGTTGATCTACACCCCAAGGATGGCCTCATTGGTACCTCCATCTACATCCAACCTACCAAGCATCAACAATTTTCCATTTCAACAGCTGCCACCCATTCCACACCAAAAAGTCCCTTCCATACAGCCTAGCCACCTGTGGTCATCACATCTGCAGTGAGAAGAGTCCCTCTCCAAATATGCAAAAGGTTTCACTGAGGCCTTCACTGAGCATTATTACCCTCCCAAACTTTTGGAGAAACCAATGTCATGGGCCCTGTCTTTCCAGTCATCCACCACATTTCTCATACCCACCATCTGGCCACCCACAAAGGACCACCACTCTTGTGATCCAGTACCACCCAGGAGTGGACCAGTTAAACCACATGCTCTGCCAGGACTTCAAATACGTTTCATTCTGCACTGAAATGAGAAAAACTGTATCCAGTATAATCCCCACCCCTCTTACAGTGGTATTTCGCCACTCACCAAACCTATGATGTAATATCCTTGTCCATCTCTACTCCATTCCTATGCCCAACCCCTTGCCCCATGGCTCATATACCTGCAATAAACCCAGATGCAAAACCTGTCCTATCCACAGTCCCATGGCCACTTGCTCTAGTCTCATCACATGCATTTCTTATCCAATAAAAGGCAGGGCAACATTTGAAATCAGCCATATGATCTACAAAGTGAGCTGCAACCACGGTGCAGTTTTCTATGTGAGCTTGTCCAGTAACAAGCTGTCTGCCCATATCAATGGCCATCAGCAAACTGTAGCCAGGAGACAGTTGGACCATGTGTTACCCTACATTATACAGCTCACTTCAATGGCTGCTGCACAGCCTGTACGTCCCCATAGACACCAGCTTTCGTTAATTGAGCAGGTGGGAAATCTCCCTATAGTATAACCTACACTATCACAACCTCCATCACCACTCTCCCTTCCCTTACCCGCTCACACTTGAGCCTCACATGTCTTCAATTCTGCCTTGTAACATACCATGTCGTAGCTCGTTGCTTCTTGCAGTTCTCATAGATCGATGCTCTCGGTAACAGCTGGCTGAAATTTCATGGGGAAAAACTAATCCACTACAAATAATGTAGGTGACACATGGAATTGCAGTTTATTTACACTTTAATTAATTATTAGTGCCTAATCGTCTCCATTTATGGCCAGCATACAAGTCTCATTAATTACAATCACTACATCCTAGTATGTACATTCCACATGTTAATAATACAGATTTACACAGTTCGTGTGTACAATGTGGCACGGAAGAATGTAACTTTTAATCATAATGGTAGAAACACTTTCCACACAACTAATACTGAAGAGCTTTTACATAATTGTTCAAATTTAATGTTCAAAGTGACATGGGTTGTGTCTCAGATACATCACGAAACAAGACTCCCTACTGGTGTGTCTCAGATCAAAGATGAAACAATACTCATTTCCATGGTGTGAAAGCATCCTATTTATATCATCCAAACGATGACACTGGAAATTATGTATTGTTAATTATGTACATTAAATTACTTATAATGGAAAAGTTAACAATTACATTCAACAGGCTACAGTAAAAGATAGCATAAGTAATACTGAGTAAATTGACATACAAATCTCTGTTAAATTAATATTGCCTCACTTTTAAATATATCTAAATAGGTTTTCAAACAATTACTTCATAATAAACTCTAATTATACAGGAACTAATGAGGGCAAATCTTTCCTAATATTACTTGTGAAACATAATAATACGTTGTTTAATGTTATGAGAAAAGAATTTAATTAGTTTTATCAGTGATACTAATTAGTCTAATATATGACCTATAACAATAAGCCTCTGGCATGAAGTAATTAATATTTGCTAATTAAACAAACTTCTGCAGTGTCAAGTAATAGTGGCCAGCTAGTCACATTAGAAAACAGAATAACATACTTTTTGGAAAAGAATATGATAACAGACTAATTACATTCATACCTATTCTAATGCAATACAGGTATCAGAAGATTCCGTAATGCAAGCAGATCGGAATAAATCCCAAAATGCTTTGTTACAGCCACACAGCCAAGTCTCTCCCCTGCCCTTCCTCCCTGTCTTTCAGACAGCACTGGTGTATAACTCCAGCTCAACCACGCATCCTTCCCCTTACTTCCTGCTTCACTCTTCATGCTGCCTCCTCATCCCCACCATTGGTTGCTTTCACCTTGGCTGTCCTAGTCCCACAGTCTGGCCACAGCAGCTCAGACCAAAGGTCACTGTTCAATGAAAATTTAAATGACATTTACACAATGATATCAAGGAAACACTACTTTAATTTATTTGCTTCAATGTATGCTTTTTAATGCTATCAGAAATATAAACTTCTGAATGTTTTCATCCCTTTGTATCAGTTTTTATCATTTTTTGTGATTTAATGTTGCAGGAAGAAAAATATGAAATTACCGGGAAATGGGACATATAAAGAGCTGTATGATGCTGTAGTGATAAGGAATCCAATTGATCTCTCTCATTTCTTGCAGCCTTTTCTTATATTTACTCCATATATTGCGTAAGTATTTGTTGACAATTATTCTGTAGATGCTTACATCTTTTGTTGTTAATTACACCATTCTTTAAATGAATTGTTAAGTAAACTATCTATTAGTTTGTATCTTTCATTTTTCCTTGTGATGACTCTTCTTTTAAGTTTTCTGACAGATTTAATACAGTGTGCTCAACTGTAGCTGATACCTAGAATTGAGCATTGAGAAGAAATGTTCTGTGCTCAAGTTACAATTCAGCACAAAGATTTAAATCAGCCAAAAGCTGCATAACTACCTTTCAACAGTTAAATATTGTGTGTTAACTCTGTGGAAGAATTACGTTGATTGTGGTAGACAATATGATGGAAATGTCGGATGTACACTGATTCATGTGATTAAGTCTGATTATGTGTCTTCTAGTTCAAACATATACACTTGCAGCCTTAATCCACAAGCTGTTGTTAGTGTATGGTGGAGGACTCCTGCTATCAAAGAAGTGTAAGGGATATATACATGTGGCGTCTGTTCCGAAAGAACAGACGTCACTTCTGATCCTGCAGTTGTTATAATATGCCGGTGACGGGCAATGATCCTACCGTTAGTGGGGAGGGGTGGGCAAGCTTGAAGCCCTTACTCTTACGGGAATTAGTTTCATAACTATGAGTTTGAGTACTGTGGGCAGGGCGAAGCTGGGAATTTGTATCTGGCGGGAGGCGTGCCTAGGTAGTCCTTGCAGGTGCGGTGATCACTGTGTCCCCAGTGGTGTAGGGGTCAGCGCAACTGCCTAGAAAGCAGGAGACCCGGGTTCGAATCCCGGCTGGCTACACATTTTCAGCTTTGCCCAATCGCAGTTGATGTCATATATTCTGTGAATATTAAAGTGTAAGGGACAGTCAAATAAAAATGAGACAGATGGGGAGAAAACTAAGTCAACTGTTTATTATTTCAAAAGTAATCACAGTTACCATTAATACAGAAATATGAGGGTAGGTATCAACTCACTGTAAGGACAATAGTTGAGACAAAGGCATGCACATAGAAGAGACAATCACATTCACACAACTTTTAATTTTCACCTGAAGCCGTCATCAGAAAAAGATACATTTAATCACTGAAACATAAATCATGCACACATGACTGCCCTCTATGGCTGCTCCAGCACACCTTACAAGTTAACCGTGAGTTAGGAGGGGAAGGAAGAGATGTGGAGGAGGAATGATGCCAGAAAAGGTTGGAGCACAGTCTAAAATACCAGTCGCGACACTGACTGGTGTAAAATGTGTTACTGTCTGACAGCTGGTATGACACTACCACTTATACTACAGGTGCTTATTGGCAATACATCACATGTGAACAAAATTATGTATGTTTTCAGTTATGGGTGTAACCTGCTCACATGCAAGATAGACTGACAACAGGCCAGCAATTTCTTAGTGATATTGCATGAGAGGATGTTCTACAAATTTCAGCTCAATCCAAGAAACTAATAACTCTAGAATGTTCCAGACTGACCATCGCATTATAAATTTATAATTCCAAGAACAATATACAACTACTTCCAACAACAACAACTACCACAACTCCCCTGGTGCTGAAAGCTCACCTGTATATATAACACAGCAAACAATGCTTCTCTTTATAACCATTATTAGTTACCATTCAAAATACTATGCACAATTAAAAGTGCAAAGACATTACGACGCACTGCAACAGGCTCATAAAAAAGACACACACATACAACACTTAAGCTATCGGCCATGGCCTTCTTCAGAAAATAGAACATTCATGCAATCACACAGGCACCCAACACAGTTGCACAATCGTCATCTCCAGCTGCTGCACTCCGATTTGGACAAATCCCCCTCACCCCTCCTCCTGGCAACCAGAATTTCCAAGCGTCTCACCTCTCTACAGACAGCAGAGCAACCTATTGGCAGCAGACTGATACCTCAACCACCTGCTGCCACAGTCTGGCATGCCAGCTGTTGTGCATGCCACAACTTCCTCCACCTCTGCACAACACACTGGAGATCCCCACCCCATCTACCCACTGTGCTGGTTTCATGAGACACACGACGTCCAGGCACACAACTGTAGACCATCATGTACGGCATTGTCAAACTTTCACTGCATATTAGATGGTGCTACTCCCTGCACATCCTCCCACAGATGCTGCAAAAATGTTCGGTTATCATCCCTTTTGGACACCTCTGCTGGAGGCCTATATATTAAAAACGTTTCCTCAGAACCCACTTCCTGGTAGACACCGGCACCGAGGTCAGTGTAATACCCCATAATCTTGCACAGTCAAACCTTGAGCCTCACCCAGGACCATTGTGAGCTCTCTTAACAACTCATCCATTTGGGTCTATGGCACTACTGAACTCTGCTTACAGCTCCCACCATTCCCTTGGATGTTCTATGTCACCAATATTGACAAACCTATTCTTGGAATTCACTTCCTAAAACGTTGTGGTTTTTCTTCTGATCTGCAAACAATGTCCATCTGCCACACTCCATTCCAACAACATTTCCAAGGACAGTTTCCACCTGCTGCATCATGGAACATTATACCAGTCAACCTCTAATTGACTGTTTCTGAGTGTGCATTGCTCTTCGCCAAACTGGCTGCCATAATTAAGGACAATGCTTGTGTCCTTGATGTCCAACCCCTTATGATGCAACGGTGATGTCATCCATCAAAATCATATCCAGCGATCTGTCGAGTGCTTGTGAGAGGATATCCACACTTCCAGCAACTTCTGAGCTTATTGTCTCGCCGCCTGCCCCCGCCTCTGACAACTGTGGCGGCAATGAGGTTAGTGATTTGCTTGCTGCAGCACAACCACTTGCCCTCCAGTGTGGTACAAGGTATGATGCTTATCAGCACATAAACTGCAGGCCGTGAAACTTATCGTCCAAGCGGAATCTTGCACACCTCTGACAGCAACTGATTGTCCCCAATGCATCTGTATCTAAAACAGACATGGCCAAACATTGCCCCATGGGCGTGGGTGCCCTTGCTGTGCCCGCGTTGCCGCCCACGGGTGGCTTTTGCCATGCCCCTGCCCTGTGCACTGTGCACAGTGGCATGTGGGGCAATTGCAACACATGGTTGCGGCCAGGGCAGTCAACTACAGTGTACTCCACCCGTGGGGCAGAAATGTTGGCCATGCCTGCTCTGAAAGAAAGACAGCACTTACCAATTGCATGGTGAATACTGCATGATTAATGACAGAACAATCATTAACAATTACTTGATTCCCCACATCCAAGATTTCGCACAGCAACTCCATCAAATAAAAATTTTCTCAGTTGTACACCGTCACAAGGCCTACCACCAGATTCTGATGGCCCCAGATGATATTCACAAAACGGCTCTCATTAACCCTTTTGGACTCTTTGAATGCTATTTCATGCACTTTGGCATAAAGAACATGGCACACAGCTGGCAGCATTTCATTGATTCCATACTTTCCCAATTTCCATTTTTCTGTGCATACCTCAATGACATTTTTATTTTTTCATCATCTTTACAAGAGCACAAGGACTATATGGAATGCATACTTAAAGCACTGCAAGACAATGGTGTCCACATTAACAATGAAAAGTCACAATTGTGCAAAGACACTGTCGTCTTCCTCGACCACAAGGTTTTTGAGCATGGCATGCATCCCACCTCAGAGTGTGTTTCACTTATCCTGCAGCTTTCAATACCTGAGACCTATAAAAAACTATGGTGTTTTTTGGGAGTGATCGGTTTCTTCAGGCACCACATTCTGCATGCAGCTTCACTCCAACTGATGTTAACCGATGCACTAGCAGACAACAATACGTCAAGTGAGCGCAAGGTCCCCTGGATGGACAACATGACGGCCACTTAGCAAGTTGGCACATCCCATTATGGATACTAAAATTTCCATTAACACAGATGCCAGCAATTCCTTGGCCAGCACTGTGCTCCAAGAACATGTCAGCAACCACTCTGAGCCATTATGTTTTTTTTTTTTTTTTTTTTTTTTTGTTCTAAAATCTGTCACCCTCGAAGTGCAGTTTTAAACATATTCACTTGGACCTCATCAGGCAGGAAGCTTTATGCTATTAGTGATTCTATCAAATATTTTAGAGAGGACATTGAGAGGCACTGCCTGATGGTCTATAACAATCACTGGCCACTCTCTGATGCAATACTTAATCCATCAGGTGACTCCCCACCCCCCTTGATGTTAGCGGCATCTAGACTTCATTTCACATTAGATACGTCCATGGTGCACTCAATGTCATAGTAGACTATATGGCCTGCATTGGTGCCATCTCATCATTTGTGAACTTTGACAGACTCGCGCACCTACAACAGATGGACGATGAAGTACAAAAGTTGCTTCAGTCTTCGGATTCTTTCCTGCACACTGAACCACATTCATTACCCAGCTTGAGGGTTCCAGTCTTTTGTGACATTTCTACCAGCATGGCACACCCCATTGTCTCTTTGGCAACATTTTCTACTCTCTCTATGGGCTTTCCAACCTTGGGTTTTAGCCAAACTTAAAGTGATCTGCAAGTGATTTGTGTGGGCTAATATGTGACCTGACTGCCAGTTGTGGATACGGGCAGGCATGTCATGTCAGCACAGTAAAGTTGACTGACAAAGTAACCCCTGCTAGGCAGTTTCAAAGTCCCTAAGGGCTGTTTTAAACACCTTCACTTGGACCTCATCAGATCTCTACCCATTTCAAACACATTCTGTTGTATCCTATCAATGATTGACTGCACTATGCATTGGATCAGGGCCATCCACATCAAAGATATTTCCACTGCAATGATCGTGTGCATCTGTATTAATGCTTGGATATCAAGGTTCCATTGCCAATCCTTACTCACCACAAATGAAGGGTGTCAGTTCAAGCTGGCACTTTTTAATAACTTGTGCGATCTCTGGGGTACCAGTAGATTCTGTACAACAGCCTAACCATCCACTGGTCAGTGGTTTCATGGAAAGGTGGCACTGCAACCTCAAAATGGCCCTCATGTGCCACAACAGTAAATGCAAATAGCCTGGAGGGGAAAAAAAAGTTTTGCTATACATTATCTCTCATTGTAACTCGAGCCTCAAAATTGTTAACTTGATCATGTCCTTCCTCAAAAAGTGCAGAAAATTCATTGCAGAGTTCAACAACTTTGTCTGTAGGCACTGACATATAAACAGAGCATATATTAGCCTGAACTTGAAAGCCAAACAAATCAAAAGAGTAAATACCAGATTAGTGGTTATAGTGCTTGCCAAGTAAGCAGGAGATCCCAGGATTCAAATCCCAGCTGTGGCATAAATTTTAATTCAATGACTCTCCTTCAATTTAAAAATTTAATAAGTGCAAAAGAATCCGATTTAACTAGAACTGTAATTAAAAAGATAATTTTGTATTACCGGTGCTGGTTTTAAGGACGTTGTCTAGTAACAGGGGTATCAAATGGTTGTTGCATGGCTCATGTTTAACATAATTTAAAAACCATCTTGTAAATTGGTGCATTATCCTCTGATATATTTTTTAATGTTTTTATGTTATCCAAAATGATTTCTTATGCAATGAATAATGTTCACAGTGGTGACCTTGATGCAATTGAGAGAATTGCATATGAGTTCTGTGAAGATGAAGCCAGAAATGGAGTAGCTTATGTTGAAGCTCGATATTGTCCACATTTTTGGTTGGGCACAAAAGATTTCCATGGGAAATTTAAAGGTAATTATAAGCTGTTCATATCTGAATAATTATAGATTTCACAGTGGCAAGTCTAGGTTGGAATCTTTATTATTAATTATGGTCTTTCATTCTATTAGTTTTCTCATGTATTATTACCTTCTTCTTCTTCTTCTTGGTATACCATCTCCATTTCGGAGGTTGGCTATCATCATAGCTATTTTAGGTTTGGAAGCTGTGGCCTTAAATATGTCAGATGTTGAAACATTAAACCATTTTTTTGCAGATTCCCAAACCAGGACATTCTTCTCCCTTCAACAGATCTCTTTCCTTCTATCTTCCCGTGTACTATGAGTTGCAGAGTCTCATATCTTGTGCCTTTCATGATGTGGCTGAGATATTGTAGTTTTCATGTTTCCACTTCCTGTAGGATCTCTACGCCTTTCCCCATTCTTCTCAGAACCTCCACATTGGTAATATGTTCTGTCCATGATATTTGTATCATCCTATGGTAGATCCACATCAACGGCTGCTATTTTCTGCTCGCAATATATGTTAAGGGTCCAAGCTTCAATACCGTACAATAGGTCTGGGAACACATAACATTTGAGCATCCGAGTTCTTAGGTCCAGGCTCAAATCACGACTACAGAGCAGCTTCCTAATCTATATTTTCAGCTAGAAGTACTGTATCGTCCACATTGAATTTAATCAGTGAAAGGTGAAGTTCTAAACCTATCATTTTTTTCCCAACACCTAGTTTAAGCGACATAATTTATATGATATTTTTGTGAATAGTGTTGTTTTATTACTCTTGATCATCATTTTTATGCATACATCCAAAAAGATTCTTCATTTGTGTGGCCATGATGTCCATAGTTGCTTATATAATTATGATCGGTAATGTTTCTCCATCTATGCAAGTATAAATAAGATGCAACTTTTATCACCAGATGTGTTTCATTCTAATGACAACAAAATATCTTCAATGGTCTGTAATCATAGATATATCTACAATTTTTTTTTTATCGAAAACATTTTGTTAGCAAAACATGTGAAGTACTGTTTTGTTTCTTCTAGAAATTTTGGTCTTTGTTTTCGCCTTACATCATGCAGTGCATCAGAAAGAAGAATCTCTAGTACAGCATGAAACAAATTGACACTGCATGATGTTGGCGAAAACCAAGACTAAAATTTCCGTAAGTAACAAAACAGTACTTTACATATGAATTGTTTTAGATCCATAAAACAAAACAGTTTGTAGGTATCTATATTGCAGACCACTGAAGATGTTTTATTGTGATTACAATGAAGCGTGTCTGGTGAGGAAAGTTGCATCTTATTTGTAGTTGCATAGACCGACAAACATTACCCATCATTACATACCAGACTATGAATCTGAAAGTTGCGGGTTTGATCCCTACTCAGTCCTAAGATTTTTAATTGTGTCTTTCCACTTCTTTCAGTTCTGAAAAAGGTGATGTGAAAAATGCCAAAGTGCACTATGATTCAGAGTTGACATTAAGCTCTAGTTCCCCATACAACTGGCTGCGTAAATTGTTCAAAGGTCAGGAAAGGCAATGCCAAATCGCCTCCAAATAGAATCTTGCCTAGTAAATCACTAGGGCTTTCCAATCAATCTTTGGATTTTTGACTGCTTTACATCAAGGCCTACAGAATGAGGAAATTCTGGTTTGTTTACTACTGCCAAGTGGCACTGGTATGTGCAATACTGTTGGCTTGTTGGAGTGTGCCTCCTTAGGGCCCAATTATACAATGTCATCAAGAAGCACTACTCTGTAGTACTCATGCATTCGCATATTCGCCACTGACAACAGGGGCAACTATTGCCTTGAGGTACTTATATGGTGCCACTACTGCTGCTATTTACACTGATGTCTCATTCTGACTTCATTAGTGGCTACCCACTGCTTGGCTGATCAACAGCATTCCCAAATGGTGTTGTGTGAAGGCTGTTATTGTCAGTGATCTTTCACTATAAGTTATATCTCAAACCAACTGCTACAAGGTCAACAGCAACAGTGCTGCCATGTGCACTTATAGCTATGGTCTGCAATAATAACCGAGACTTTGCATGTAGACAGCAAACCAATAATTACTGGCTACTCCATATATAAAACATTTCAACATTATTTCTTGGTCTGTATAATGTATAAGAAAAAACTGACTGTGGAGGAGTAAAAATAACAGCATAAAAGTGCAAAAATGTATAAATGGAAAATGCAAATATGGGGGTCACTTTGTATCCAGAATCAAAAAAGTGCACAGTATACAACATACAAGCGCAAAACATGTAGAGCTAAGAAACATATAAATACCATTACACTGAACTACTTTTTCTCACACTCTTTGCAGTCAGCAACCTTCAGTTGCCATGTATTTCTTGGTATGTGCTTCTTTCAGTGCAAAATATGTTATGAAATATGTTAAGTGAGCTGAAATTGATGCTTAGCTAATGGCACCATTTCATGTGCACTATTTGGATTTTATTTTGTTGTATGTGCAATAAACCTGTCTTTTGAAGGTTTTAAAAATGCATCACTTATACATGTTAAACTTGTACAAATCATTTCAGACTTTACATGACAATATATAAATGGATGAAGTCCAAGTAACATTTAATTTATTTTTAAGTTATTGAATAATCATTATCTATTGTTGAGATTTCACTGTTTTGAAGTCCAGACTAATTTAACACCTGCTGAGACTTGTTGAATGCCCAGACAATATTGGACTTAAAAAGTTGATAGCATTTTGTCATTTATTTATCCTTTTGTTGTTTATTTGCTAATTTCAGTAATCTTTAGAGTCAATACAGTAAAATAATCACTAATGTGTTGTGTACTTAGAAAACATGTAAATAGAAAAACCTTTACAAAGTCACACTTTTTTTATGTTTAACTCTTAATTTCGCAGTGCAGTTAGCTTTTATAGAGGAGGAGGGTCATCGGCAATAGCAAGCATTCAAGAGGGGAGGGGGGGGGGAGTTCACTTAGGAGTGAAGTATTACTGTATACATTGTTATGGATTCCTGCTCTATGGCAAGGAGCCAGTGTTTTCTTTCTGTCACCACTCCTAGTGAGGAGGCAAGGCATACCTTCTGCTGATGCCCACAGCCACCACACAAATTGGCAACTTATTGTGGCTAAACAATAAACATTTATTTATTGGGGATCTGTTCTTTTTACATACAATACTATACTTCATTAGGAATTTTTCCAATGTCACATATTATCAGTATTTTTTTTTTTTTTTTTTTTTTTTTTTTTTTTTAAATAGATAGTATTTTTTCACTGGACTTTAATCATAAAATTTCCAATTATGCACCAGAGTGGCCAGTTACATCTTTGAATGTGTTTAGTTTAGACAGGTTTCTTGAATTATGTGGTTGCTGCTTGGCAGTCAAGACACCACCATAACATCAAAACATAAAAGGTCTTGTTCCCTGCAGATGTCACGCATTGCCGATATCTCATCATCCTGTCAGTCCATTTCATTCTGCACAAATAGTAAATGACCATGCACAGTATGTGTTTCGAAGCTTTCTTTTTTTTCTCTCAATAAAACATTATTAAGTATTTTGGAGGTAGTGGGAAATGTTTATTAAAATGGCATGACACACTGCAAGAGAATCTGAAGTCAGAAAAAAAACTATATTTTTAATTACTCACAAAATACAGCAGCTTGCCTTCTTGTTAATCTGCTAGTAGTTTATGTCTTCATTAATTAAGATGTATCAATTTTCATATCCAAATGGATTTTTTGAAATTAGCTATAAACAGTCATGCTTTGCCACAGAAAATAAAAAAGGATCTTGCCTCAATCAGTAGAATAGGCTATTTCCCTATGTTAAAAACATTATTTGATTATTATTATTCTGAATGATTACAATGTTCTAATAGCATTTTTGGAATAGCAACAGCTTTCTAAAAGAAAAACTGTGGCAAAACAGGAAAATACAGAAAGGCTTACATTCGAGGGAACCAACCACATTTCAGAGGACACAACATAGAGTGGCCAAATTATTAATGAAGTACACCCAAGAGCTTGAGCACCAGCCTCAGTGCTGCCCAAACAGATATTAAGCCGTAAATCTAAAATTATATTACAGTAGTAATGTATAAGAGGGTTACTCCTCATAAAACATAGTGTGAAAATAGTTGCCTTGTAGATATCATTTGTGAATTCTGCCTCTGTAATTCATATAACTTGCCCTTTCTGTGACTGCATTACCAAATGTTTATTCTTTATTGTCATCATTCATAACTACCTAAGTGCAGGAGTAGCCTAGTGTTCTGTCTCATTGGAAATTATTATCCGAGTAAAATCTAGTTATTTCTTTACATTTGATGACTTGTTTGTTTAAGGTAATAGCAAATCAGCAAACTACCTGTCCCTTTAATATATGAGATAGGTTGTGTGACTATGGGTCCTAATAAAATTAAAATGGAAAATATAGACCACTGCACCACTGAACAACATCTCTCACAGAGCATTTTGGTTTCATCCATTCAATGTTTTGACATATTTACCTTTCTCTGTTTTATTCTAATGTTCAATTTTTACTTCCAATTATTAATTCTATGCATCAGTATACAAAATGCTATTGCTAATGTCATAAATGGATTCTATATCATAAAATAACAAGGGCTCTACCATGTGTAATGTTGTTTCTAGTTCCCCTGTTTCTTCAATCCAAGAAGTTTTCTCACTTATCAAGTGACCTCAGTACTTTCCGACACATCCTTATTGTTGTTATTTGGTGATAGTTTTTTACATTGCACTACATTTATGGAGTCAGTGGATATAGTTCAATAGTGTGTAATATTCCTACCTGGAAATAAGAAATTATCCTTTTAACACATGAATTATTACATTGTAGAACTGGGAGAGGTTGTAAGTGCAGTAAATCGTGGATTTGAACGTGGTGAGAACGATTTTGGTGTCAAAGCAAAGACTATACTCTCTGCACTCAATGGTACTGGCACAATCAAGGATATTTTGGAGCTTTGCAAGAAGTTTAAAGGAGATGGTGTTGTTGGTCTAGACATAGCAATGAATGCAAATGACAAATCAGAAACTTATGGTGAGTTTATTTTTATTTTTGTTGCTGAAAAATGTGAGAAGACAAAAAAGGTATAGAAAAAAATACATAAATTTCTTTATACTCTCTGAAGTTACTGACAACTTTTGTTAACAATAATTGAAAATAGAATCTGATAGTGTAGTCCATATAATAATTTCCAAATTAAAAACATAGACTGTGAAAAAACAATTTATTCAGCATATATTTCATCAGCCTTATCTTACATATTAGCATGAAATAAATGGTGGAAATAAATTTTCAATTAGTTGAAGTACCACTAAACCAAGAAGAGATTGGTGCATATGAAGAAGCCAGGAAATCTGGAATTCACAGAACGCTGCATGCTGGTGAAGGTGGTGGACCTGAAATGGTTCAAAGGGTATGTTCTAGAATATTTTTAATGTTATTTTCTTCTTTAAGTGTTTGATATTGAAAAGACACATACAGTTGCACAAGATACAGTCATTTTCCTAAACTAGAACATATAGGCATAATGACCCAATATAATTCTGGAATGACAGATTTGATGAGAGAAATATTGTCTGTGATTCATATTAAATCATTCAGACTGAATAAAGCTCCATGGCCTGATGTAATTCTGTACTGAAGTTGTGGCTACATTACTCCATCTTTTACGCGAACAAAATTCTCTGCCCAATAGCTGGAAGGAAGCACAGGTCACCCCTATTTACAAGGCCATCTATAGGTTAACAGAAGTGATCCATAAGACTACTGCCCAATATCCTTGACATCCATTTGTTGTAGATTCCCAGAAAATATTTTGAGCTCAAATGTGACCCGGTCAATCATCTCCAAGCCAACCAAGATGGTTCGCAAAAACATCAGTCATGTGAAATCCAATTTGCACTTTTCTCCCATGACCATGCAAAAGCTTGTAATGTAATGATAAAATGGTCGTTACATAAGGTATAGATTCCCAACAAAAGATAGTTGCTATTAGCCATTTATTAACGAAACAGAAAACTGTGCACCCGTAATATTATTTGTTGGGTGCAGGAAAATGTTAAACGAAGAATGCAGGTGCTGGCTTTGGAAGCGGAAGCGACGCACAGTGAATAACAGTGTGCAGCCTAAGAATAATTAAGCCGCAGCACAGACATTTCAAGAGAAGTGATGTAACGTCTTTTCCGAGGTTGTTTTGTTTTATCATTGTTAAGTGAGATATCATGGAAGTTGGACGGTATCTAATTACGAACTATAATTACTCAAATGTAGTTATTTAGTCTTCATTGTATGAATGATCTAAAGTTTTAATATATGTCATAAAATGGACAAAAAATGTGTTGAATCAATAGTAGTCTCAGTACGTAGTGTTTTTTTCAAAGAGATATCGTCCCTGCAATAAGATTTGAGGTCCTATGCACTTGAGTGGACCGAGGAAACCAACTAGCGGGTTCCTCAAACCATCCAATCAAGAATCCAAGTGGTATTTGAGTGTCATATTGCGGAGTTGGAGCCTGGTCGGCTTTTGATAAAAGTTATATTGCAGATTTATAAATGCCTCTTACTCCACTCTTACAATTATTTGTCACACTACAAGAGATATGTCACAATACAAGCTTTGGGATCAAGGAAGTGATGTAGATGCAGTATTTCATTATTTCTGCTCTCACAGGTGGCCTGGCCTCTGACAGGGTAGTATAAGCCTGTGACAGGATTGGATTAGGAAGTGATGGACGGGTGGATTGGACAGGTTTCGCAATGGGGTCTTCCACTATTGTTCCTCAAAACGTCACAGCTCACTGAAAATTTGAAAGTAACTGCCATTTTGATGGATGTTAAAAGCTAGGGTGAACAAACATGTGTGTGACAGCAAGTTAAATGATCATCCAGAATGTTGGTCTTTTGATCAAGAAACTGCATTTTGTGAGAAATATGACTGGTTAATCGTGTCGTTGTAGAGCTTGTTGTAGAGTTATTGCTTGTATGACTGTTTGCCCTGCATAAATTACGATAATAATTTGATCTAGACGCCAATACTGAAATTAATTACATGACTTTATTAGCCTCACTAGGACAACACTTAGAGAAATTACATTAAACAAGGAACATACAAAACATATAAAAAATACTTGTGATCTACTAATAACAAAAACAGAAAATTATAGAAAACACAGTGCCTCTGATGGCTGACGCGGAAACTATTACGAGGTGCGAGGTTGAAACACTCGCAAATCGCGTCACAGCATAAAAACGCAAAACGTACAAACAAATGAAAAGACATAAACACGTGTGAGACTTGCACACATGCTGCATGATAGCATCATTTAGAGAAAACACAGCTTCACTTCAGCAGCCTCCTAAGCGGTAGCTGAGCGTTAGCCAGAAAATGTGCCGGAAAATGAATGTGACAACTAGATCTTGGGGTGCGTTGCTCCCCTGGTGAAGACGTGAAGGCTTGGTAGCTGGTGTCGGTGTAGTTTTAGTTGCTGGAACAGGTACCGATTAATGCTGTGTTGGTGGATTTTGAGCATGGAGTGCCTCATCGAAGACATAAGCTGGTTTCACTCTATCAATGGATACTGTTTTTCCATTGACTAATATGTCTAGTGTTTGGTTCCGTCTCTTAAATACTTTGTGAAGTCCAGTGTACAGCAGTTGGAGGGCCGGTTTCATGCCGTCAGTGCGCAGCATGATATGCGAACATGTGTTGAGGTCTTTATGAACGAAAGTGCGTATCAGTGCGTGTCTGGAGCTTGCAGAGGTTGTGTTCTTGCCATGTGATTTTGCAGACGTCGCAAGGTCTGTCCATAAACCAGTTCTGCCGAGGATGCATCCAGCTCGGGTTTATAGGTAATACAATTGGAAGAGTGTTCGTCCATTCCAATTCGTGGCACATAAGAGCTACCTTGAGGGTTCCGTTCCAACGCTCAATCATCTCATTGCTGGACGGATGATAACTGGTAGTTTTATGGTCACATGTTCCACAAAACTTTGTCAGCTTGGCAAATAGGTCAGACTTGAACTGATTCCCGTGGTCTGTGGTTATATGGAGCAGGCAACTAAACGGGGACACCCAGTGGAACACAAAAGAATATGCCAATGTTTCCGCCGAGATGTTGTCCACTGGTGTCACTTTTGGCCATCATGTGAAACGGTCTATCATCATTAATAGATAGCGTTTGCCAATTGACAGAGGCAAAGGCCCTACAACGTCCACACGAATTTGCATGAAACAGGCGTTAGTGTCGGGAAAGTTGCCGATTGATGCGCTTACATGTCGGCCAACCTTGCTTCGCTGGCAATGCACACAACTTCTTGTCCACTCGCAGCAGTCTTTCTTGAGTCTGTGTACACCCAAGTCCAACTCTAACTGCTGCATGCCGTATGTTGCAATTGAAGAATTGTTGGCGGAAGTCAAGTATAACTGTGTTGGCAGTCTCTTGCAGTATAGCATGGTCCGTGGGTATCGGAGCCAGTGTCCACTCAATATTTCCAACCGGTCCTTTGGTCATTCACAAATAGGTGCTGCGATGTGGATCCACAATCAGATGATGTGTCTATGACCGCATTTGAGTAAGCGCAAGGTTTTTTGCATTAATGCACCTGATCTCCTAATTGTGTATGGTACCAACAGGATCTTTGCTCGTCTGTCACTTGGGCAGAAGAGGTTGATGATGTCCTGCTTCGTGAAGGTCTTTGAAATCTCAGCCTGCCACGACTATAACTTGAATCACGGTGAGACAATAATTGATCGAGCTGCTGTGTTAGTTGCTCCACTTTTGCCGTAAGTGCATTGTAGTCGGCGAGCAACACAGCTGCTGATGTGGTGGCACACTATGCAGTTACCATAGCGATAGGTGCAGGCAACATTGCATCTTGCATTTTATCTGCTAAGTTTGCCACTTTATCTAAAGACAATTCGGACAGTGACTCAATGATAGCTTTAATTGGAGGTGATAAGCGACTACTCCAAATGGTCCGTAGTAGATTATCTGGAACAGTACCCAGGTCGATCTTGCTCCAGTCACCGATGCCCTCTTGTGTTAACACTTGACGGAGGCATTCTTCTTTTGAAGCTAATACTCACCTTATTAATTCTGTCTTCAGCCAGTCATATGATCATATGAACTGCTTTCAGGCGGCACAGTAATCATGTCTTGTACCTCCGCAGCGTATTGGTGATCAAGTTGGCTTATGACTAATGTGAATTTGGTAGAATCAGCCATTATTCCTGAATAAAAGAAACTAGCCTTGGCCTGAGCTAACCAAAGAGACAGGTTGTGAGGCTAGAAGGGCGGCAGTCAAACTGCAAGCCTTCCCATGGCCGAACTTCCTGCGGTTGGGTTATTGACCATTTCGAAAGCGTGCTTTACGAAGGTAAAACAAATAAATAATCATGTCAGGGCCACCACTTTGTTGTAAAGCTGTGTTATTGCTCGTATGACTGTTTGCCCCGCATAAATTATAATAATAAATTGATCTAGATGCCAGTACTGAAATTAATTGCACGAATTTATTTACCTCACTAGGGCAACACTACTCAGAGAAGTTACATTAAAAAAGGGGCATACAAAACAAATAAAAAATACTTGCGATAAAGGAATAACAAAAACATAGAAAACACAGTGCCTCTGATGGCTGACGCAGAAACTATTATGCAGTGCAAGGTTAAAACCCCCGCACATCATGTCACAGCATAAAAACACAAATGTACAAACATAAAAAACTTCGAATTGCGGCGGCCGGAGCTGATGATGGTATGACTGTGTTGTGTGCCTGTGTGATTGCATGAGTGCTCTATTTTCTGAAGAAGGCCATGGCGGATAGCTGAAAGTGTTGTTTGTGTGTGTCCTTTGTATGTGCCTGTCGCAGCTCGTCGCCACGTCTTTGCGGTGAGTTGTAAACTGTCCTTACTATATAATTAAAACTTACTTATAAAAACTGCAATCAAAGAGTGTCATGGGTGGGACAAGGAATTGTCACAGGTGGGACACATGTGAAGTACAATCTGTTTTTATAAGTTAAAATTTATTTTAGTTTATCAGTTTTACATGAATAAGTAAGTAACATATTTAGATATTACTTCCTATTTAAACGACTTTGTAGTAAAGTTTTATTACCAATAAAAAAATTTCAATACAGTATTACTTTAAAGTCCTGAGTTCCTAATAATTTCACTTTAGGGACTGATGACCAAGTAGTTTAGTCCCCTCTAAACAACAACAACAACAATATTTCACTTTAAAAAAATCCACCATTATTAATGTAAGGTACACTGTAGTTTATTATTTAAATTTTCAGCTGTATTAAAAATTAATTCAGTTGAATCACAGGACACCACCCATATTAACCATTTCAGGAGCAAAACAAGGTTACAAAAGTTTTTTATAGTGTAGTTTTTATTGTTGTTGACAGGTATGGATGGTTTTTGTTGTACTGTCTTTTAGTGGTGTATTATAGGTCAAAAAATGTGTTTATTAATATTTCCTTGTATTGTTATGAATGTCGGGGGATTGATTGGAATCATCTGTTTCATTTGAGGTTTATTATAGGTCAATTGAACTGTATGGTACCATTTTCTTTTATTATTCAGGGGCTGATGGGAATGGCATGCTTCATTTGAGGCGATAAACTGAAGCGTTCAATATCACATTATCTTGTATGTTTGGGTGTTTCTTGCTATCTCCTGCTTCGTTTGAGCTGTAGTAAAGTCAATTGAAGTGTCTGATACCTCTTTTCTTCCCCCTTTTTTTATGTTGATGATGTCATGAGTAAAGGTCAACGGGTGGTATCCCATGGTTCAGTTATGAGTAATTTTTTGCTGTACATTATATCTAATATCTGAGTACCCCAAACTTTTTTTTAGAAAAAGAGCACTGGAAATGAGAATATGTTCAAGAATTCTACAGCAAACTGATGTTAATGATATTGGTCTCAAATTATGTGGGACTGTTCTCTTGCCTTTCACCTGCAAATTAGTTCTGTTGTATGGAACTTTGCACTGGAGCAAAGATTTGCGATAAATACAAACTAAGTAAGGAGTCATTGCTGCAGAGTACTCTTTGTAAAACTGGTATCATATCTGGACCTGGCAAATTGTTTGTTTTCAAATACCGCAGCTGTTTCTCTACACCACCTATATCTAATACTGTGTCCTACATTTGGGAGTCAGCGCAATCTACATACATACTCTGCAAACCACCCAAAGGTGCGTGGCAGAAGGTACTCAGTATTACTATTAGTTACTTGCTTTCCTGTTACACTCCCATATAGAGCGAGGGAAAAATGAATGCTGGTATGCATATGTAAGAGCCCTAATCTGTCTGATCTTACCTTTGTGGTGTTTACATAAAATGGAGGTTGGTGGTAGTAGAATCATTCTGCAGTCTGCCTCAAATTCTCACCCTTTAAATTTCTTTTCAACAGTGTTACTTGAAAAGAATGTCGCCTTTCCTACAGCAACTCCCATCTGAGTTTCCGAAGCATTTCAGTAACACTCGCATTTTGTTCGAATCTACAGCTCTGAACTGCTTCTACACTTCCCTTGAAACAATCTGGTGGGGATCCCAAACACTTGAGCAATACTCAAGATGGGGGTCATACAAGCGCTTTATATGCGGTCTTCTTTATAGATGAATGATATTTTCCCAAAATTCTCACAATAAACCCAAGTTGACCATTTGCCTTCCCTATGATTGTCCTTATATGCTCGTTCCATTTCATATCACTGTGCAGCATTACACTTAGATATTTAATTGACCTGACTTTGTCAAGCAGCACACTACTAATGCTGTAATCAAACAGTGTGGGATTGATTCTCCTACTCATCTGCATCACCTTACATTTTCCTACATTTAGCACTATTTGCCATTCCTCACACCACCTAGAAATTTGGTCCAAGTCATCTTGTATCCTACTACAGTCATTCAATGTCGACACCATCCTGTACACCACAGCATCATCAGCAAACAGCTGCAGTTTGCAACTCACTCTGTCCATCAGATTGTTTGTATAGATAGAAAATGATAATGGTCCTATCATACATCCCTGGGGCACCCCTGATGGTACCCTAGTCTCTGATGAACACTTACCATTGAAGACAACAGACTGTGTTCTATTCCTTAAGTAGTCTTTGAGCCATTTATACATTTGGCTACCTATTTCATATGCTCGTACCTTCATTAGCAGTCTGTAGTGCAGTATTGTGTCACACACCTTCCGAAAATTGAGAAATATGCAGTCTGCCTGTTGCACTTCATCTGTGGCACGCAAGATGTCATGAGAGAAAAGGGCAAGCTGGGTTGCACATGATCAAGGCATCCTAAAGCCATGCAAATGCATGGACAGAAGCTTTTCCATTTCAAGGTAATTTACTGTATTAGAACTGAGAATATGTTCAATAATTCTACAGCAAACCGACATCAATGATATAGGTCTGTAATTTTGTGGGTCCAATTCTTTTGCCTTTCTTATACACAGGGGAGGGGGGGACCCCCCAGCTTCAGCAAGGAGGCTTTTAACTGAACTGGTGCAAAAAGCCCCCGTTGCGAGATGTACACCAGTGTGGAGAGTGGGGTCTAAGACCTGCAACACAGGAGCTGCTGAAGCATACAGCAAGCTCCCATAGTCAAGCCGTGACTAAATAAAAGCCTTATATAGCAGCAGGAGGGTGGAACGGGCTGCTCCCCAACCAGTGTGACTGAGACATCGAAGAATATTTAAATGTCACCAACATTTTGGCCTCAGTTGGCAAACGTGTGGCACCCAAGTGAGTTGGGCATTGAACAGCATATCTAGAAACCAATGTGACTCCTCAACACAAAGGGTTTCACCACCCAGATATAGCTCCAGGTCCAGGTGAACTACCTGATGGTGACAGAAGAGCATTAGGCAGGTTTTCTGTGCGGAAAACTGGAAACCATGGGCAGAGGCCCATGATTGGGTCTTTCACATGGCACCCGGCAGCCACCATTCTGAGAGACCAATACCAATGGAGTTAAAATACAGGCAGAAGTCATTGGCAAACAAGGGGGACAGACCGATGACCCCACAGCGGCTGCAAGACCATTTATGGCCACTAACAACAAAATTACACTAAGTACGGAGCCCTGGGAGACACCGTTCTCTTGAATACATGGTAAGCTACGAGAGGCACCAACCCTAACCTGGAAAGAGCGGAGTGAGAGGAAGTTCTGGATGTAGGTCGGAAGGGGAACATGTAAGCCCCGTTCATAAAGTGTGGTGATGCTATCATAGTGCCAGGTGTTATTGTATGCCTTTCGAAGGTTGAAAAAAACTGTAAAAAGGTGCTCACACCTGGTGAAAGCAGTGCAGATAGCTTACTCCAGTGACACTAAGTTTTCTATTGCAGAGCAGCCTTGGTGGAAGCTCCCCTGTTGTGGGACAAGGAGTCCACAGTCTTCAAGAATCATATGAACTGCTGATTCACCATAAATTCAAAAAGCTTACAGAAAATGTTGGTGTGGCTGATCAGGTGGTAATTGTTGGCCACCAGCAGATCTGCTCCAGGTTTCAACACCAGGATGAAGATGCTTTCCTGCCATTGTGATGGGTTAAACAGGGTGGAAACCTGGTGTTGAAACTCAGTTGAAAGGTGATGGAGAAACTGGCTGTGAATCCAATCTGGTCCTGGGGCAGTATCAGAGCATGCAATAAGAGCAGTTTGAAGCCGCCACTCACTAAATGGGGCATTGTAAAGTTCCCAGCAGCATGTGTCGAATGATAACTGCTTCTGCTTGACCTGCTCTTTGAGAGTGCGAAACTCTGTACTGTAAGTTTTGGTAACAGAGCAACATGTATAGTACTCTGCATGTGCTCTGAGATAGCATTGGGGTCAGTACAGATGGTACCCTGTGCATTAAGAGATGGGATTCCTGTTGGTGGGAGGTACCCAAAAAGTTACTTTATTTGTAACCACACCCGAGAAGGGGAGGTGCAAGAGCTGATAGTGGCTACATACCTCTCTCAGGAGTCCTGCTTACTCTGATGGATCAACCACCGAGTTTGGTTTCGGAGACGTTTGACGGCGATCAGGTGTTCAATGGAAGGGTGGCACTGGTGGCATTGTAGTGCACACTGACATTCCCGGATGGCCTCAGCAATCTCCGGTGTCCACCATTGCGCTGTCTTGTGCTGAGGGGAACCAGTGATGTTTGGGACAGTTGCCTCGGAGGAGGAAACAATAGTGTCAATCACCAATTGAATCGCATCTGGTAGTGGAGCATCAAGAACATCAGCCGAGGTAGAAGCCAGCCAGTCAGCCCTACGTAGGGACCATCAGGATAAGCAATCTGCAGGTTGATACTGCAGGAGCAATGCAGATTGGAAAGTGGTCATTGCCACATAGGTCATCATGGACCTATCAATTAAGATATGGTTGAAGGCTGGGACTACATACAGACAGGTCGATGGCTGAGTAAGTGCCATGTGACAAGCTGTAATATGTGGGTGCACCTGTGTTTAGGAGAAACTTGCCCTGCTGTGCCAGGCCAGTCGCAACTTCCCAAGATGGGAGATCTTGGTTCCACTCCACAATGTGTGATGGGCATTGAAGTACCTTAAAAGGAGGAGCGATCAAGGCAGCAAGGTTAGTGGAAGAGATAGAGGGAACAGATGCTAAGTTCCTACATTGCCCATGTTCTGACAGCCACTGTGTCTAGGGCTGTGCGGAGGGGCAAAGGGGTACTGGGAACAGTGGCAAGGATGTAAACACTGACACTGATACTCTGTTGTAATAATCATGGTTTTTACAGTAGTCCTGATAGCCACAAAGGACAGGGGTTCGCTGTGCAGGAAACCACATTTCCTGTAGGGCTACACAAAAGGCTGTAAAGCGACACAACAATTACTGCAACTTGGGCAAGTGGCAGAAAAAATTGCCACAGTTCTACTGCATAATCATAGTGCCTCCTGACTGCTGAGACATGTGGATATTGTAGGTGCAGTGGGGTCTGCAGAGTCATCTGCTGTCGCTAATTGCAGAGGCAGAGGCTCCATATCTATTGTGTCCGAAGTCCTGGCAGTTGCCAAGTTCTCAGGGGAGGCAAGGATTTCCACCTCGTCCTCAGATGCAGAGGTAGGTAGGTGGTGGTGGCGGCACAGTAGCCACCTGGGACTCTGTCTTCTTTTTCTTTCTCACTGGTCTTTCAGTTTCTCAAGCTGGGAGGGGTTTGCTGACTCAGTCTCAGGGACTGAGGATGCCTTGAGGCCCTACAACCTGCAGTTAGTGGCTCTTTCAGCCACTCACTGGCGTCCACTGTACCAATGGGACAAACTGAGGAAGAAAGGGATCCAAGTGATTCCTTCCTCATGAGAAGAGCCAGAGCAGGATGTTGCATATCTGGTTCAGGGATGGGGGCTGATGTCTCTGTTGCGTGGGGGTTTTTTGCTCCCACAGCAGGGGCTTTGGGGGCAAGAGACTGAAATGTACCGGGTCATAAATTCATTGCTTTTTGCAGTTCTCGTAGATCGGCATTCTCTGTAACAGTTGGCTGGAAATTCAAGGGACGAAACTAAACCACTACAAATAATGTAGTTCATTGACACTTTAATTGATTATTAGTGCCCAATTGTCCCCAGTTATCGCCAGCATACAAGTCTCATTAATTACAATCACTAAAACCCAGTATGTACATTCTACATGTCAATAATACAAATTTACATTTTTCATGTGTGGAATACTAAAGTCCAAGGTGTACAGTGTGGCACAGAAGAATTTAGCTTTTAGTCATAATGGTAGAAACTCTTTCCACATAACTAACACTTGAAGAGCTTTTACATAACTAATCAGATTTAAAGTTCAAAGTGATGTGGGTTGTGCCTCAGTTACATCACAAAACAAGACTCCCTACTGGCATGGATTATGCCTCTGATCAAGGATGAAACAATATTCCTTTACATCATCCAAACACTGACATTGAAAATTATGTACATTAAATTAATTATAATGGAAAAATTAATAATTACATCCAACTGGCTATAGTAAAAGACAGAATAAATAATACTGAGTAAATTTAATAATGGAAAGTCCAGGTTGGAATTAATAATATAGTGAGGACAGTTTACAACTCACCGGAAAGACGTGGCGACGAGCTGCGACAGGCACATACAAAAGACACGCACATACAACACATTCAGCTATTGGCCATGGCCTTCTTCAGAAAATAGAGCACTCACGCAATCACACAGGCACACAACACAGTCATACAACCATCACCTCCGACTGCCGCACTTCGAATCACGCTCTGCAGCGAATCGGGGACGGGAGGAGAGGGGAGGGGGAGGGGATAGAAAGGTTACGTCACTGTGGTGGGGATGGGTTAGATGGGAATAACGAGATGCAGCTTAGGAATGGAGTGGGGAGGCAGGTGAGGGGAGAAAATAAAATAAAATAAAGTAAAGTAAAATAACTATATACATAGAAAATGCATGCACACTGCAAGTACATAAGACCGCATACACACCCATACGCGCGCGCGCGCACACACACACACACACACACACACACACACACACACACACACACACATACACACACACGATCACACATTCACACACCACTCAAAATAGGCGAGGTTTGCACCACAGTGACGTAACCTTTCTATCCCCTCCCCCTCCCCTCCCCTCCCGTCCCCGATTCGCTGCAGAGCGTGATTCGAAGTGCGGCAGTCGGAGGTGATGGTTGTATGACTGTGTTGTGTGCCTGTGTGATTGCGTGAGTGCTCTATTTTCTGAAGAAGGCCATGGCCGATAGCTGAATGTGTTGTATGTGTGTGTCTTTTGTATGTGCCTGTCGCAGCTTGTCGCCACGTCTTTCCGGTGAGTTGTAAACTGTCCTCACTATATTATTATACTGAGTAAATTGATATACAAGTCTTTGTTATATTAATAACAGTGGTGCAGCCACGGAGGGGGAGGGGCTAATGGGGCTGGACCCCCCTCCCAAAGATTTTTTTAATCTCTCTTTCTCTTTCTCTCTCTCTCTCTGTTTATTTTTTTTTTTTTTTTTTTTTTTTTTTACTGGATGGCACTGGAAATTTGAAGTAGTACACATGTAATAAATCACAATGTAACTATAATTTGCCAAGCACAAGTGAACATGACAGTGGGTCACCAAAGTGATGCCGCCACTGGGAATGTGTTCTGCTGTTACTGTAAGTGGTTTTCATGCTACCGCAAACGGCTTTGATGCTGCCACTATTGTTACTGCCATGCTGAAGTTACGAGGCGATTGTTCATATGTGGTGACCCGCTGCTTAGCAGGTCAGCAGTGCCACCGAGTGGAAACTTATGAACAACAATAGTGTTATTTTAGTTCATTTTTACACATAGAGTCTCATGTTAATTAAACTGTAAAGACCTTTCTCCTTGCATTTCCACCACATTTGTCCTCTTACACTTTCAAATTAATGCTAGCCTACTCATTTTATTTGTTGTGCAATTGTTTTTGTAGTATAATTGATTAAATTATTAGAAGTGTAAAAATAAATCATAGATTAATAAATTCACTAGGCTTTATTTTTAAAATATGAGTGCCCCCCATAACCAAATCCTGGCTGCACCACTGATTTTTTTCTAAATATAATTTAATAAGGTTGTCAACAATACTTTCATAATTAATGGTAATTATAAAGAAACTAATGTGGGCAAAACTATCCTAACATTACTTGTGAAACAAAATAATACCTACTTTAATATTATGAGAAACGAAACTACTTAGTTTTATCAGAAATACTAATTAGCATACTATCTGAAATATAACAATATGCCTCTGGCATTAATTAATAAATATTTGCTAATTAAACAAACTTCTGTGACACCAAGTAATAGAAAATAACTTCAGCTAATTATATTAAAAAAAAGAATAACAAAATTTTTGGAAAAGAAAATGATAATAGACTAATTACACTTGTATCTATTATTATGCAACACTGGTAATGGGAGGTGCAGTAATGCAAGCAGATGGGAATAAATCCCAACATGATTCGTTACAAGGTGTCCACAACCACCAAGGGACAGTTGTTGACAGTTGGGCTTGAGGGCCCACTAGGATTGGCTGAACAGGTGGCAACCTTGTCTGCAGGAATGGAGATGGTGATGCAACTGCAGCATAAGATGTTTTATATTCCATGATCTTTTGTTCTTTATGCAGAACTGAGCAGGCAAGTGAGCAAGGTGGATGTTGCTGTCCACAGTAAACACACATGGGAGGATGTGTGCAGGGGACTTTTAGGTGTGATGCACGTCCACACTCCCGGCAGGTGGAGTTGGCATCACATCGTGATGACATGTGCCCTTCAGCACTTAAAACAGTGGATAGGGGGAGGAACGTAGGGCTTTACGTCACACCGGTATATCACCACCTTGGACCTTCTCAGGCAATGAATCGCCCTCGAAGGCCAAGATGAAGGCACCAGTAGCAACCCTGTTGTCCTTCGGACCCCTATAAACATGCCAAATCACTATGGAATATAATTTCCTGGATCGTGTTGAGGCTCTTGTGATGAGTGATCATAATAGCAACATCACACAGCTTGTCACAGATGAGCAATGCCCGTGATTGTGCTGGGGATGATATTGTTATCAGAACTGATCCCAATCGCATCTTTGTAATACCATCAGCTTCTCCAAACTCATCCTTCACGTTTCCCCAAGAAAAACACAGGCAAAATGGTCATTAAAGATTTACTATCTTGCACACACTAGATATCGTGGTGCATATTGCTCTCCTTGATTTTTCGCCCTATGTTCTTCCCATAGTGTGGCCAAGGAAGGGAACAATTGGGGGTTGTATTTATTGGCTTAAATCTACCTTCCTCTCTTAGAGAGGGGGGGTTGTATGTATGCCAACTTTTCAAGCTCTTTTCATGTGTTCCCATGAGCAGCTAGGGAAATAAAATTCATGACTGGCCGATTAAGCCACGTCCCTGGGCTCTGTAATATATAAAGTTCCACCATCGCACCGTATGGTGGTTGCTGAGGCATGCATAGAGCTCTCTCTCTCTCTCTCTCTCTCTCTCTCTCTCTCTCTCTGTGTGTGTGTGTGTGTGTGTGTGTGTGTGTGTGTGTGTGTGTGTGTTCAGTACCATATTTTTCATGGCAAATATCTAGGGCATACATTTCTGGATCTCCTTTTGTACCTAATTTGATGCAATCATTTAAATTCAGAAGAAGTTATGGTCGCTAAATTAATATTATCATCATGTAATGCTGGCACAACACAAACTAATCCAAATTATGTACATACACTTTGAAGATATTATATGTACAAATTATGCTAAAACTTGTGAAAATTTAAGAATATATACCACAAACTTTTAGTATGCAAAGTTTAATGTGCAACTTAGGAAGTCAATAATGCTTGTTGTTGTACAAAAGTCTTGAACATTCCTCATCATGTGTAATGGGCTATTATCCTGGGATGGTTCCTTTGAAAGAGCATAGCATGAGTTTTTCCCTATCCTTACCCAAACAATCCGAGCTCTGCAACTAATGACAACACTGTCAATCATGCAGTAAACCCTAATCTTCCTTTCTTCCTTCCAGGAAGACATCAAACTCATTAAAAACGCTACATTCTGCCATTCAGTATGCTAACAATGGCATGCAATGCCTGTTAAAATCTGACATATTTGATTTGCAGAGCTACAGTCTTTGCACTTCATATGTTAATATAGCAAAAGCAACTAATGAATATAGGGAACAAATGATGAACTTGATACAGGACACTTTTCCTGGACAAAATAAATGAGTTAAAAATGAATAAATATAAAACACATTAATAGAAAAGAGACAAGTGTTACATTTACGATGCAATTAATTTGTGTTGTTCAAATTATGATATGTTGGCTGTTTCAGAAAAATGCTAAGTCACATATTGTGTTAATGATCAATCAGATGGCACTATGTAAGCAGAGGATCAAATATTCTCTTAGAAACATCCATTTGAAAATTAAAAATGTTTATTATTTCACACAAATTAAAGAAATCTCTTGTTTCTATGTATCACTTTATTTTGTTTACTTAAAGTGATCACTATTGATGAAGTGTTATCATAATTCAGGCAGATGTGCTTATTATCTATCTGTGTATGATTTGCTGTTACATTCTTTGTTTCTACGTTTGAAGCTTGTAAAGCTGCTGCAAACATATAATATTTTTCATTTGAAATTATATCCAGACACTCATTCATTTTAAGTTTATTTAAAAATATCAGTAATACTGCAGTAAATAAATTGGCAATAAATGTGCTTTCTGCTGTTTCATATGGAATGATTTGTGTTCTAGGCACTGGATGTATACCATACAGAGCGTGTGGGACATGGTTATCGCGTGGTTGAAAGTGAAGCTATTTACAGTAGTTGTAAAGAGAAAAGAGTACATTTTGAGACCTGTCCTTGGTCAAGTTATCTTACTGGAACTGTTCCATTGGGTGTAAGGAAGCACCCAATTGTCAGGTAACATTGTTAAAAATATAACATATCAGTTACCACTAACTTTCATAAACAACCTGCAGCACAAACAAATCCCATGATGTAACTCTCGAGCTTTCCTGGTGGATGTGTTGCAAATAGTCTTCGCGGGTTTGCTGCAGGATTACATGCAAATCCCAAAATATTTCCTCTCAGAGCAACTGTCTGAAATGATCAGATGGTTCGACAGTTGTTCCAAGGAACTATTGTAGGATTTGCACAACGTCATCCAGCGGCAAACTCCTGAAGACTATTTGCAAATCCCATGGTTTCTGTTTTCATATGTAATGATGTTTTGCACTCTTTTAATATAACTTATTTACAATCAGTTAAATGAAATCCCCATTTTTCCACTAATAAGGTTTGGTTTGCAAATTTTAACCCTTTGCAATATCATACAATACCTCAGGACCATAAATACTTCTCTAAAATGTCATAAAATAGACATACAGCATAAGAAGGTTGATTGATGTGAATGGTTCAGTCATAAATGTGTGATAAATCAGCTAAAATATAACATTTATCATGATAATTAGGAAAAGATGAAAAAGAAGTTGTTATTACATATCATTGTAAAATATCAAGCTAATTAAGAGTTCACAGCAGTTATAAACTTCTGCAGGAACAATAGGTAACATTCTAGCTGTCTGAAAGGAATGGTAGGATAATGAAATATAAATTGGGATTGTTGTTGTTATTTTGAGGGGACTAAACATCTGGGTGATCAGTCCCTGTAAATTGGGATTTTTCTATAAATGTTAAAGAGCAGAATTTGCATTTTATGCATTAACAGTTTTTGTTGTTGCTGCAATACTACTGAGTAGTGAAAAGGACAGGTGAAGGGGAGGAGGTAGAGGGGGGGAGAGGGGTTGTCAGCTGAGAAGAGCATCAGAAGGACATGCTGCTAACTAAGAAGGGCATCCCACTACACATTTTCTGCGTGTTTCCAGAACTCTAGTATTCTCGCTACTCTTGAATTGACAAGAACTTGGAATATATTACTTTCAGAACATGCAATCCCTTGCAATTAAAAAAAATTCCAGAGCAGAAGCAATAGTTTTGCATGTTACCTTTAATATTTTTGTGAGAAAATTAATGAATATTGTTACAAAATTATTAACAATGAGCCTATCTCAATTTTAAAAGCAGTTTCAATTTTGATTATATGGAATACTAGCTGAAAACCAGGCAATGTCCGGGTATTTACTTATTTATTCAAGCCTTGAGTTAGTACTTGTCCAATCACTTCTCGCTCTGTGCATCTCCTTTTCTCTAATAACATGTTATATTTATCATAGAATATATAAGAAATAAGGCTTTCTTGCATAATGTACAAAAATTATAAGTGCAGTATCCAAACAAAGAAAGATAGTAATCAAAATACAAATGATTTGTAACATTCATACATTCATTTAATTCACAACTTTACTATAAACAATATTTCTTGTGACTTGTCCAGGATCTAATATGAATAATTTCTTTGGTGAGCCCACCCTTGAGAAAGTGACATAAAGTTGTCTGTTTGAGAAACATGGACATGTCAAATCCACTACACAGTATTGAATAGATTGCCCTGTGATTTATTAATCACAATAGAAAATGCAAGTCTCACTGGAAACTGCAGTCTCTAGAAGTAAAAAGCTAGATATGTCGGAAATAATGGGTATCGTTGGATGTACACTGTCTCATCCTCTTCCTTTCCTTGTAGCTCGATAGAAGTTCAAAGTTGTCAAGGGCAGTCAGCTTTCAGGAATTTCAATAAACTGACTGGAATACAGGAGTGTTTTAGTGGTAAATACACACATGTATTAATAAGTGGAGTATGATGTGACAGGCTTTTACCCATTGCAGTATATACGATGTCATATTTATTCTACAATTGTATAATTGTTGTTGTTGTTGTTGTTGTTGTTGTTGTTGTCTTCAGTCCGGTGACTGGTTTGATGCAGCTCTCCACAATACCCTATCCTGAGCAAGCATCTTCATCTCCACATAAGAACGGCAACTTACATCTGTCTGAATCTGCTTACTGTATCCATCTCTTGGTCTTCCCCTGCGATTTTTTCCCCACACACTTCCCTCCAACGCTAAATTCACAATTCCTTGATGTCTAAGAATGTGTCCTACCAATCTATCCCTTCTTTTAGTCAAGGTATGCCAGAAATTTCTTTTCTCCCCAATTCTGTTCAGTACCTCCTCATTAGTTACGCGATCCACCCACCTAATCTTCAGCATTCTTCTATAGCACCATATTTCAAAAGCCTCAATCCTCTTCCTGTCTGCACTGTTTATTGTCCATGTTTCACTCCCATGCAAGGCAACACTCCATACAAATGCCTTCAGAAAGGACTTCCTTAGGCCTAAATCAATATTCGTTGTTAACAAATTTCTCTTTTTCAAGAACGCTTTTCTACCCATTGCCATTCTGCATTTTATATCCTCTGTACTGCGACCATCATTTGTTATTTTACTGCCCAAGTAAATAAAACTCATCTACCTCCTTTAATGCTTCGTTTCCCAATCTAATTCCTTCAGCATCACCTGATTTTCTTACACTGCACTCCATTACCCTAGTTTTGCTCTTGTTAATGTTCATCTTATATGCACCTTTCAGCACACTGTCTATTCCGTTCAATTGCTCTTCCAGGTCCTTTGCTGTATCTGACAGATTTACTATGTCGTTGGAAAAATGCAATGTTTTTACTTCTTCACCCTGAACTTTAATTCCTTCTCCAAATTTCTCATTGCTTTCCTTTATAGCTTGCTCAATGTACAAATTGAATAACAATGGAGAAAGACTACAACCCTGTCTTACTCCCTTTCCAACCACTGCATCTCTTTCATACCCTTCAAATCTGACAACCGCTGTCTGGTGTTTGTACAAGTTGTAAATAACCTTATGCTCACTATATTTTACTCCTGCTTGCTTCAGAACTTGAAAGAGTTTATTCCAATCAACATTGTCAAAAGCCTTCTCCAGATCTACAAAAGCTAGAAATGTAGGTTTGCCTTTTCTTAATCTATCTTCTAGGATAAGCCGTAAAGTGAGTATTGCCTCCCGTGTTCCTACATTTCTCCTGAACCCAAACTGATCTTCCCCGAGGTCGGCTTCTACCAGCTTTTCCATCCTTCTGTATATAATTAATGTTAATATTTTGCAGCCATGACTTATTAAACTGATGGTTCTGTAGTTTTCACACCTGACTGCACCTGCTTTCTTTGGAATGGGGATTATTACATTTTTCTTAAAGTCTGAGGGTACTTCGCCTGTCTCATACATCTTACACACCAGGTGAAACAGGTTTGTCATGGCTGGTTCTCCCAGAGACTTCAGTAGCTCTGAGGGAATATCATCTACTCCAGGGGCCTTGTTTCGACTTAGGTCTTTCAGGGCTCTGTCAAATTCTTCTCTCAGTACAGTATCTCCTATCTCATCTTCATCTACATCTACATCCTCTTCCCTTCCTACAATATTGTCTCAAAGTTCATTTCCTTTGTAGAGCCCCTCTATATACTCTTTCCACCTTTCAGCTTTCCCTTCTTTGCTGAGAACGGGTTTTCCATCTGTGTTCTTGATATTCATAGAGCTGTTTTTATTATCTTCAAATATCTCTTTTATTTTTATGTAGGCTGTATCTATTTCCCCCCTATTTATACATTCTTCCACATCCTTGCATTTGCCTTCTAGCCACTCCTGCTTAGCCATTTTGCACTTCCTGTCAATCTCATTTCTTAATCGTCTGTACTCCATTTTGCCTGTTTCATTTACTGCATTTTTATATTTTCTCCTTTCATCGATTAAATTTAGTATCTCCTGTGATATCCAAGGATTTTTTGTAGGTCTTTCCTTCCTACCTATTTTGTCCTCTGCTACCTTCACTATTTCATCTCTCAATTTTACCCATTCCTCCTCTACTGTTTTATTTTCCCCTGTTTCTGTCAATTGTTGCCTAAAGCTCCCTCTGAAATGCTTAAGAACCTCAGGTTCCTTCAATTTATCCAGGTCCCATCTCCTTATTTTCCTACCTTTTTGTAGTTTCTATAGTTTCAGCCTACAGTTCATAACCAACAAGTTATGGTCAGAGTCTATATCTGCCCCTGGGTATGTCTTACACTGTAAAACCTGGTTCCGAAATCTATGTCTTACCATTATAAAATCTATCTGGTATCTCCCGGTGTCTCCTGGTCTCTTCCACATATACAACCTTCTTTTGTGATTCTTGAACCAGGTGTTTGTTATAACTAAATTATGTTCTGTGCAAAATTCTACCAGGCGGCTTCCTCTTTCATTCCTTTTGCCCAAACCATGTTTGCCTACTATCTTCCCTTCCCTTCCTTGTCCTACTACCGAATTCCAGTCTCCCATAACAATTAAGTTTTCCTCTCCCTTAATTGTCTGAGTAATTTCCTTTAGCTCCTTATATATTTCTTCGATCTCCTCATAATCGGCAGAGCTAGTTGGCATATAAACCTGTATTACTGTTGTCGGCGTTGGCTTCGTATCTATCTTGACAATGATAATGCGATCACTGTGCTGGTCATAGTAGTTTACCCGCATTCCTATTTTCTTATTCATTATCAATCCTACTCCTGTGATACCCCCAATTGATTTTGTATTTATAATCCTGTACTCACCTGACCAGAAATCCTGTTCATCCTGCCACCGAACTTCACTAATCCTCACTATATCTAACTTCAACCTATCCATTTCCCTTTTTAAATTTTCTAATTTTCCTACTCGATTAAGGGATCTAACATTCCACGCTCCGACCCGTAGAATGCCAGTATTGTCTTTCCTGATGATCACATCCTCCTGAGTAGTCCCCGCCTGGAGATCCGAATGGGGGACTATTTTACCTCCGGAATATTTTACCCGAGAGGATGCCCTCATCGTATGTTCATACAGTAGAGCTGCATGTCCTCAGGAAAGGTAACGGCTGTAGCTTTGCAGTTACATATTCATTTGTATAAGTGCTGCATGTCAGTAAAATCCATTGCGAACAGAGTTAGTTGTCAAAAAGTAATAAGTTAAAACCTGAGGGTGCGTGATGGGGCGGTTTTGCATGAATGTTACTGTTTATGTCCTTATATCTCATTAACTATGTGAAGTACTGTGATAAAATTTCGAAATTACATTCAGCTGTATGTTTGCATACTATATTTATAATTTCCTGTGATTACATTTGCAGTTTATAAATTATAAACTGTAACATCATACCAAATGCCATAGTTTTGCTTCATGAACAACTGAAAAGTAGTAAGCAAGAAACTTTTTTGTTCCTTTCATTATTTTGATGTGCTTATCAGCAAGAAAAAGTTTACTAAAGGTTCGAAATTAAGTTTAAATTTGGTTGCAAGTTGCTAAGTACTGTCATTCTCATACAGTGTGTGGCTAAAATCTCATAACATTATGTGGCATTTTCTTGCAACTCCTATTGCTTAAAATGTTATATCTGCTGAACCATATGTTGTATGTGTTTCGTACTCCTACAGCAATTGTTACCTCACGGTAAGGAAAATGTGTACCAAATTTGGTTGAAATCGGTCCAGTGGCTTAGAAGAAAATTAACAGCATTGTCGCTTAATGCAGCTGTTTTCCACGCACCTCATTGTTTGTGTCGTAATATCTCGTGAACTATGTATTGTACATAATTCTTACACTTACAGTAACCGTCCTCATGGATTGAAGCTTACATGTATAAAATTTGAAAAAGATTGGAACAAAACTGTAGATTTGTATGCAATATGTACACACATGCCAACACACAGACATTCTGCATTATATTTAAAGAATATAGCATTCATTAGCTTTGCATTTTAGTTTTAACAAAAAATGAAATATGAGTTCCTTCTGTCTTTGGCAACATAACATAGGTGGAGGCCGATTGCAAAATCATAAAAGGCTGGTGGGGGGAAGGATAAATTTTGCCTTCACATTATTAAGTATGATTGTATTGTAAGTTTCGAGTACAAATGATTTGTAAGTATCTGAAATAAAATTATTGATATTTTATAGGAAAGTTAAGTCCAAACTATCTATACTAACAATATTCTAAATGAGAAAGTGTGTCTGTTAGTTACTTCTTGACATCTAAACTACTAAACTGATTTGTCATACCAGTTCAAAAGGCTCCAGTTCTTCCTGAATCTTGCTTTTGCTATGACAATAAATAGAATACAGGGGCAGACAGGTAAAGTCACAGGGGCTTATTTACAGGGTGGTTCTAGAAGCCGTTAAAGGTGGGGGGGGGGGGGGAGTTGGGGGTTTTCCAGTAACAAATCTGGTGTCGCCTAAAGTTTAACTACTATGGAATAATGAGAAAAAAATTAACGTAGTAGATTTGTCACTGTTATTCTCCTGTTAAAGTATTGTATTTTAAATACATTCAAGTGCGGCAGCCGGAGGTGATGGTTGTATGTCTGTGTTGTGTACCTGTGTGATTGCGTGAGTGTTCTATTTTTTGTATGTACCTGTTGCAGCTCGTCGCCAAGTCTTTGCGGTGAGTTGTAAACTGTCCTTACTATATTATAAACTATAACATTACATAATTATAAAAATTTTTGAATTTGTTGACTTCTAAAGACATCCAGTGCAACATGATTCTCCATGATACGGAGGGAGGGGCTGCTTATTGCCTCCATAGCCCCCCCTCTCCATGGAACCACCCCTGATTATTTACAAAACCATATTTTGCACAAGGACCATTCTATGTAGCCTGTTCCAGTGTCTGTAGGTACTGGCAAGGGAAGGCATGACAAAAAGTCATTTACAGAAATATATTGAAATAGTATGATATATACAATGAAAAACATAGGTATTTGTTTTCATAAAATGGACGTGAAAAACTAATGAGCAGTGTTGACAGACCATCAAAGACACAGTGAAGCAGGTCCCATTGAATTAGAGTTAAAATATTTCAAACAAAAGTAAGCTTAGCTTCAATAAAAATTTTGAGGTGGTGTTCCTCTTGGGTCCTTTCCTTTAGCGAGTATGACTGATCTGCCAAATTATGACCAGAGCTGACCCATTTATCTGCAACAGCACAGGCATCCCTCAAATTCAGTGGCGGCCCATTTAGTTCAATTGTCATTAAGGACTGTAGCATTTTCTCAACAAACAATTTCTTTTGGTAGTTTTAATGCTGTGAGAAATGCTGAAGCCTCGTTCATATGTGGCAGTTGACAGAGGCAGTGTATGGACTTCCCTATTATTTTTACAGGATAGGCAGGGCGTTTAAGCCTAGAGAGCCTGACACAGCTGTGTTGGAATCCAGACCAAGCAATTCAACTGCTTTATATATGTCAGCATTATCGTAAATCCACTTTTAAAACTACCTTGATTTTCTTCAAATATTTTATTACTTCAGATATTTCTTCAAATATTTTATTACTTCAATTGAAGTTCTTTCACATTTAATTATTAAACTGCGATTACAGAACACATCATACACCTAATAAGAAACCTAGCAATAAAACACTGGTGCGGTGGAGTGGCCGAGCGGCCTAAAGCGCCATGCTGCGGAGCGCGTGGTTGCTCGCCACTGGGGGATTCAAGTCCTTCCTTGGGCCTGGGTGTCTGTGTTGTCTTTAGGTTTAAGTTAGTTGAAGTACTTTGTAAGCTTAGGGACTGATAACCACAGATGTTAAGTACCATAAGATTTAAAAACATTTGATTTTGAAAAAAAAACATTTTTTCTCAGGGAAAGCTTCTTATATAGCCCTGCCAATTTACAATGATCTCTACTTAATAATTCGCGGTTTTCTGATTCTGTGCTTAGAAAGTGCATGATACAATGACAATCTTTAAATACAGGCAACAAAGCACCCTTCTCACTAGAGATCCAACAAATATGAAACAGCTTTCCAACTTTCAGATAACCTGTGATGCCTATGGCTGCTTCAATGTTTTTAAGTTTTGCACCTGTCTATGGTTTACTGAAAATTTTGTGAAGTTCTTCTAACAAGCATTCAAAGTTATGAACAGTGTTTATGTTTTTAAAAACTTTTCCAGAAACTAGGTCCATTCTGTGAGCCATACAATGTACACTAATCTGATGTGGAGATATGTCTCTCCTAATTCTAGCTGTAACTGGTAAACATTGCTGCTCCATCTGAACCAAGCTTTTTTTTAGTATTTCCACGCCTAGGCCATCTTCTGAGAAAGCCTGGATAATTTTTTCCTCAAGGGACTTTGCGTCAGCATTTTCCACTGGTACTACTTTATAGAAACAGCAGCATGCATTATTTTGTTCTGTGATATATGTAACATACAAAATCATGTGTTTTTTGAAAAACCGATTGGTTGACTCATCCACAGAGATGGGAAAAAGTCTGTCAGCTTCAAAAAATTAACTAATTTTGAACATAGTTCTTCTGCCATAAAGTCAGTCATTGTTGTTGCTGTCTTATCTGCATGAAGTTGTGTTCCCATATCTACGCCATTCGCAATTTGTAGCTGTATAAGTCCGGGATGTTCACAAAAGCTCCACTCTCTTTTTATGGCCACCTTAATTGTTGTATCTAATTTTTTCTTCCGGCTTTTTAAATACAACTCACAATCACTTACTGCACATGTTTCTAGCATCTGCTTTTTACATATTTTTTCTTGCTGCACACATTCTGAATGAATAACACTTTTTTTGTGTTTATATATTTCTTATTCTTCTTTGCTATACCATCTCCTGACAAAGGTTAATCAGTAGATGAAGTTTCAATTGTTTGACACACTTACTGCGCATGTTTAACGCAAGCATTGCACAACATCAGCAGTCCATCTTTTTCATTAACTGTAGTAAACATTAATCATGGGCGAATTTTCTTCCAGGATGTCAAAAAGTTGTTTTCTCTTCCACTATCAGTCTCTGATGATGTAGGTTGACCACTGTCGTGGCTTAATACTTCATTTTTGTTAAAATAAATATACTCCACCTCCAAGATCATTTAATCACTTCTGAGTATTTTACTTACGTTTTCCTGCACATTTTCAGTTGACAAAACTTCTGGTATCACACAATCATCTGATGATACTTTAACACTATTGCACTTAAAGAAATTGGTAATTAATCCACTTTTTGAACACTTCATCACATCCGTTATCGGTGTTCATCGCACTGCTTCAATAAGCGACTCACAACAATCATTTACAATGTCTGACAGTGCTCAGTGTGGCACATGACACAACGAGCGTGGAAGCTGTGGCACGTACAGTAGGCGTTGTGGAACGCTGCACATCGCGTTGTGAGAAACACCGGCCACTGTCAGGATCACGGAGCTATGTGCAGCCACGGTAGAAGAAAGCTGCGAACTGGCAAGGCCCTTCCAGGAATCGAGGGAAAGCTTTTACCTGGGCTACCCTATTGTCTGTGACTGGCACCAGAAGAAAAAAAAATGTTCTCCTAATGTCCAGATTCAGGAAGCTGCTGTGCGAAAACTGCACTCACTGTGCGGCCTAGGGCCACCACAGGCTGAAACGCCACTCTGTATAACATTACCAGGGTGGATTAAATGTTTCCAATTGATTGTTGCTGATATTTTAAAAACTTGATATTCATCATGTTCAATGTAGTAGGCCTACTGTTGCATTATAAAAATTACTCGTGAACCGGTAATATTTTAGTAGCATATGTTTTACTCTTAGCCACATTATAATTAACCTCCCCCCTCCCCCCAGTATATTTTAGTGGGGGAGGGGAATTTTTGTGATAAGATCATTAGCGGGGGGGGGGGGGGGGGGGGAGAATCTACCCATCATCCCCCCCCCCCCCCCCACAGCATTTCACACCCTGGATGGAGGTTACTCTTTATGTGTTTCACACCTCGAATGGAAGACTAGCAAGAACAGGTAACATAAGAGTGAAACAATTGCATGGATGGTCTTTTGACATGAATTACAAATTATGGGGAAGGAAAGGGGAAGTTGATTGGAAACACTGTTTACAAGTGGAGAACAAAGAATATTACAGTAAATGTAAATCCATTGATTTTTTATATCATTCCTTTAAGAAATACAGTCGCATGTACTTGAAATTCAGTATGAATATTAGAATCAGAGCAACCCTACAGAAAATCATTTTATACATTTTCAGCATATTGCATGAACTTATTTCTGTCTTCTCTGGTAACAATCTGAAGATTCCTTAATGAAATTTTGCATATTATTTATGCTACACATTTAAAAACATAGTTTCTTAATGTAATCTCCAATTTACTCTGTATTTTCTCTATTTGGTTGTAATGACAGTGATGAATATTACCATATCATGACTCGTTACAAACAGTTTCAGAATGGTTATGTGGTAATTTATTTCCATAAAAATCTTCTCTGTAGCACAGGAACCTGAAATATTTCTCTGTTCTAAACATAGTAGTTTCTTCTTTCCTTGTGCCTGAGTAAGGATCTTTCTCCTCCTCTTATTAATGATGACAAAATTTATAATTGATAATGATATAATCCCACCCACAAACTATGTGATAGGTCAGCAAACTGTTTTCATGTGTGAAACAACTGTTCACTTTTTGATAATTGGAAGATTTTTCAAAAAGAAATATTGTATCCTGTATAATAACAGGTTTATTTCCTTTAGCAATTGGTATTTTCTTAGAATCCTGTTTCACCCTTCTTGCATATTTGTTAATCAGGTCACTCTCTGAACAAGTCCAGCACAAGAGTCTCATCAAATTACTTACTATTGCTGACATATTTCTTGACTCACATACAAATTATGTTGAGAAAGATTCCCCAATAACACTAATATGATACATGTGATTCTGTAGTTTCCTTTCCTTATTGCTGACCACAAAAATACCTATCACGACAAATGCCAGCTATGTTGCATTAACTAGCTATTAATAAGATTGGTCATGTAAGTCTTTAATATTGTGATATCTAATACTACAGTAGGACTGTTATTAATGTTCTTCTTAAAACTTTACGCAACTCTTTAAGTTTGTATGTAACAGCAAATAGACTTATATGTATAAAAATAAAGATTGTTTGACTTACCCAAAGCGCAGGCTCGCCGATACACACAAAAAACACATAATAAAAACACACACAAACATTCAAACTTTTGCAACCGTTGGTTGCTTCATCAGGAAAAGAGGAAGGAAAGGGGGGGGGGGGGGGGGAAGGAAGGGATGCGGGTTTCAAGGGAGTGGATGAGGGGCCATTCCAATGCTTTAAATGAAAGTTAGAAAAACTCCTTTTTTGAATTTATTCTCACGGATGTAACTCAATATTTAAAACAACAACCTGTTTGACAAACTCTTCCAGCAATCGATTACATAATCGAAGTTTCTTGAATGTTCACAGCACTTCAACATATAGAATCTCATTCAGCACAGACTTTGCGTTGATACATAACAGAAAACTTTGAGTATCTGAGGTGAACTGCACTGCACTGCAATGCCGTGGCACTGGAGTGTGCTACTATATATGTTATTTTTAACAATACCATGATATAGGGTTATTATTACAACAATTACAGATGTTGATTTACAATTACAAAAGTTAGTGTTAATTAAAACATGCAATGTAATTTAACAGCAAATACAAAGTACATACATTTATACAATGTTATAGTTCTTCATCTTTACTTCTTTGGTAAATTTAGCACTATTCTATTTACAAACAATCAAATGCTTTAAGACGTGGTTACCTAATTAAATACTGAATGAATAACTTTATTAATATTTACACAGTTTCTGCACAAATACCGCTGTTGGTATTCAAGAGTCTTGGTACCCCATGCTTCAGTTTAGCCTGCTGAGGGGGTCCACACTGGCTGATCCATTACACAGTCTAGGTACTATACTCCACACTAATGACAAAGTATTTGTATATAAATGTGTTTGTACTTATCTTAAAGTTCCTGGTGATGATGCTGCTGTTCTTTGTGTTAGTTTGAAAGTTCTTACAGGTTAGGCACAGAATACTCCTGTCCACATTTTACTCCTCTGAATATTTGCTTATATTCTCTCCATTCAAATTGTGCATTTATGCCTAAATAATATGTTTTAACTTGAAACGGATGAATATTAGTCTTCCACCATTTTATATTTGTATCCCAGCTCCTCCAACATTTCCAACAATTTACCTACTGCTAACTATATGTTAAATTAATGATTCTGTGACTAATCTTCTGACAGATTCACAGTCATATGAGTTTTTAAATTTGTAGTAGGTATCGTCAGCTCTACATATATTGATACTTATATAATAATGGAAAGTCCAGGTTGGAATTAATAATATAGTAAGGACAGTTTACAACTAACCACAAAGACGTGGCGACGAGCTGCGACAGGCACATACAAAGACACACACATACAACACTTTCAGCTGTGGCCGAAAACAAGGTGGAACACCCTGTGGCACATCATGCAGCAGAGCACATGCTTGATTTCAATGGCTGCCTCACAACCCGAAGCCATCTGGATCCTCCCATCCACCACCAGCTTTTCTGAACTGTACAGATGGGAGTTATCCCTACAATACATTCTCTGATCCTGAAATCATCCACGCCTCAACCTACGATAACTTCCCTTTTTTCCCCATACCTTACAGTTTCTACCTCTCTATCCCAAACCTCACCTATTTTGAGTGGTGCGTGAATTTGTGATCATGTGTGTGTGTGTGTGTGTGTGTGTGTGTGTGTGTGTACGCACTCTTGTGTTCTTGCAGCACACATTTTATTTTATTTTATTTAGTTATTTATTTTTTTGTATTTTTTAATGTATATTTTATTTTATTTTTCTTCCCTCGCCAGTTCCCCACTCCATTCCTAAGCTGCATCTCATTATTCCCATGTAACCCATCCCCAACACCATGACATAACCTTCCTATCCCCTCCCCTCCAGTCCCCAATTTACTCGCCACCGAGTGTGATTTAAAGAGCGGCAGCTGGAGGTGATGGTTGTATGACTGTGTTGTGTGCCTGTGTGAGTGTTCTATTTTCTGAAGAAGGCCATGGTTGATAGCTGAAAGTGTTGTATGTGTGTGTCTTTTGTATGTGCCTGTATATTGATACTTATCTTTATATGCTCCATTGCATTGGTAGGTGTAACTAATATCTTGAAGTTGCTGAAGAATGTTTTTCTTAATATTTAACTGGGATATGTAAACTTATTACTCATCATTTCAAATTCCATCTGATATTTATTGAACCAAAGTACACAGTACAAAGTTCCATTGCACTGGCTGACAACTTTCACAGAAAAACTATTCTGAAAATCACTGACCATAACTAAGTCACAGCCTCACTGGCTGAATATTAATATCTTGCTAAGCAATGATTTTGTTTGATAATAATAATTAAAAAACACATTTAAAAATACAATAAAAGATTGATGAGATAAATAATTTTGCAGTTGAAATCTTAAACATGCTTGAGCGTACATAATTTACATTTAAATAAAATATATATATATTTACATAAAAAAATTCTTAGCATATGAAAATGTGATTTGCTAACAATGTATGCTGTATGATTGTAATTAATGTTGTGATAAGTGAAGACACAAGATGCGAATGTTACCACTGAATTCTAATGTATGGGGTTTCATGAAAATAACTTGTTTGTCCAAGTAAGAAAACATGGGAAGGTGCTTTATTATTTTAAATTCAGTATTTTCATATCAATTACTGAATATTCCATATATTAAGTGCTTTCAGATGATTTCTTATTGCAGTAATCATAATTTCCAATGGGAATTCATTTTCAAAGCCTATCAAGAGGATTGCTTTATAGGTTACAATAATCAGTGGGGGCTAGGGGTTTCACTTCTTTCAATGCTGAATTTTGATAGTGGTGCCACCCCCTTCCCCCCTTGGCGTGTCAAGTGACACTTTTGCAAATGGCGCCAGGGAAAAGTGCCCTGGTTGTCTCCCCTCCCCCCTCCTCCCCCTTTTTAGATATATTTTCATTAGAAGATCTGCAGAATGTCTTACCTTGGCTTGTTTGTGCTTGCTTCAACTCGAACTGAGGCGACGGCCTACAAAATTTCTTTATTTCACACTTTTCTTCCAAGCTTCAAGCTGAGTAATTTGTTTCTAAAAGATACTGAACATTGTTCATTTTTCTTTGATAATAAACATCAAGAACATATGAATATGCACATGAGCACTAATACACAGTAAGTAATTAATTGCTTACACGATTGACTGTAAAAAGAAAATGAATCTGTTATGATGAAGAGACAAGCTACCTTCGGGTCACATGAAGCACGCCCTCCTAACCTTACGCCTGTGCAAAGGTTGCTCTCCCCCACACTTTTTCAAACAGTTAAATATTTGTTACAATGCAGAGAATAAATGTTGTTTACCCTCAAAATTGTGATACATTTGCAAAAATGTCCAAAGATATGTGGCAAGTAACAATACAAATTCCGTTGTTGTTCCTGTACCTGTTAAAAAGAAGACTGGGCTTTGAAAGGAATTGCTTGCAGTCAGTCTCGAACCCACTAACTCCATTAACCACATGGACATTCTTGCTAGGTGGATGGTAGTTATTTCAGTATTATTCATTATTGGATCTTCTGAAGAATTTTACAGTTGATGCATCTTTAATTTATAGTTATAAGATATTTTACCAAATATGATGTGTTTTGATGAATCTTCAGTGTGCCAAAGACAAATATGAAAGGAAGATGTTGCCTTCATGGATTGCACATGCACAAGGGGAAGTGCGCAGTAGCTTCATTGCCTTGCTTCGGGACCATTCATACATAACCACCAGCAGGGCCGGCGCAAGGCACGTGCGAAACGTGCGGCCACATGGGGCGGCACTTTCCAGGGGGCGGCAAATCTACCGCCCCCACTTTTTTTCTTTAGGACAAACTCAAAATTCATTTCCAAGAGGGGATTCGAAACCAAACCTCGGACGGAGCGGCTTCCGGAACTATGGCATGGCGTCTCGACTACATGCCAGCCGCTCCTGTTGAACAAGGGGAGGGAGGAGGACTAAGGGCTATTCTATACAAGCGCTGGAATCGCGGTGGTGTTAACGCTGAAAACTAGGCGTAAAAATTTGCATACTATCCAGGGCGCTAGAAACGTTTAACGCGACGTTAGCGTTGGGCATATACTATACACTGCGTATTTGGGGCGCTGGCGTTTGTTTTACGATATCACAATTTCAAAATGGACACTATCCAATTGGGCTGTGCCAGTCTATATATATTACAAATGTATGAAGAGTGTAATAAAAAAAAAATAGAAAAACGTGACGTTGGGGTACACACCCGGTGCTTGCAAGTAGACTATCGACAAGACATTTTCTTTTAATGTTTCAGCAACACCGAATGTACGAAGAGAAATCCTTTCATTATTATAGAATGTCGGTTGCTTAATGCCTTATGTGAGCATATAAGGAAGAATGACACAGTGATGAAAAAATGGATGCCGAGGCCAGCGCCCTGCCTACACCTGGACGTTTTGTTTCCTGTCCTGCTGCAATTATCGCTTTTCGGTGGGTGACAATGTTTGAGGTGTATCATATTTTGAAGGTGCTGTCACACAGGCCTCTGGGAGTTCTCCTGTTTCATTTCCTAAAACAGTTTCGTTCTCCAGTGGCGGAATATTGGTATTTCCACAACACTTCACTTTGTATGATTAGTTTTTATGTTAAATGCACTGTTTACTTTCCGAACATATATTTTGTAAGGTAAGTATTGTGATCTTGATTTAAAATAAATAAAAATAAAAAAAACGACCATGAGACTGCGGTACAGTACGTGTTGACGTTATGAAATACAGTCCCCTGCCATGAGTACTAGTAAGATTTTCAGCAACATAGACCATGTGATTTGGAAAAAAAATTACTGTTTACATAATATTTGTATTGATATGTGCTATTGTCATAATTCTCTTGGTGTCCACAAAATGGAGAGTTAGTTTTCGTATAGTTGTTACATACCTGCTTTATCCTTATCAGCAGCACTCATCACTTGCCAATTTGGGTGCATGGACTGCTTCTCAATTTCTTATAAAAAATTTCTCCGTATCAAACATATTGACCGGCGACAATAACTTCACTGACACACAAGCTCTGCGCGTTACTAACGCCTCGTATAGCAGGATACCAACGTTACTGACGCCGCGATTTTACGCCTCCGGCCGCGTTGCTAGCGCTCATCGCCGGGCTAAAGCGGAAGCGGAAACACCGACTACCAAAACGTTCGTATAGTTTGTCTCATTGTAATGGCATTGCTCCAGTCACCCGACGTTAATGCGGCGTTGTCAACGCCGCGATTTTAGTGCTCATATAGAATAGCCCTAATTTCTTCCTTGCCACTGTGGCAGCGCCGTCGTGTTTACGCCAGAAGAACAGAGAGAGGGAAGCAGTCTGGCGTAAATGCCAGTATACTAATGAGTGGAGCGCTGCCAGCATTTTACGCGCTGTCCGTTTATTCACAACTAATTTTACAGGAGACGAAATCTAATTTGGAAATTCGAATGCAATGTTCGATACTGCGGTTACATGTTAAGCCAGAAGCAATTTTGCTAAGCCCTTCAATGACAGTTGAGTGTTTTATTCTTCCCGCGCTATGGAAAAAAAAATGTTGAACATTACTACAGTCGCCGGCCGCGGTGGCCGAGGAGACTGAGGCAAGAGTCACAGTCTGCACGGCCACTACGGTCGGGGGCTCGAATCCCCCCTCGGGCATGGATATTTGTGCCGTCTTTAGTATAAGGTAGTTCATAAGTAGTTTGTAAGTTTAGGGACTGATGACCCCGTAGTTAAGTCCCATAAGCTTAACAAACATTTGAACATTTTACTACAGTCAAACATGTTCAACACCCACAATGGCTAGAAGTATTCCGAATGTAAATACACTGTGAGTAATTACAAGCAATAAAGACATCGACAGTAAGCCTGGCATATGTTGGGTTTCGACGTATTTTTGAAAATGTTTGCTATCCGCTTCCGCCTGCATGGACACAATGAAACTCTGACTGGCACTTTTGTGTGACAATACTACTCGCACACTATCGCTTTGCCAACATTTATTTGCTGCATAATGTGTGTGTGAATCCACGTTTCGTCTAAGTAAACTACTGGTCGCTTTGATTCTAATGAAAACCTGAGAAAGTATGGTCTTTTAGCAACAATGCCTTCTTGTCCGCGCGAAACAAAACGTTAATTTTGACACCTTGTAAAACGAAAATCCACAGACAGAACATTACTTCTAAGGATTTCCTTGCTAGCTTTGAAGCTCATTTCTATTTGACAAAAGTTGTGCAGTTTTCGCAAAGTTCGCATTTCTTTCTATTGTTCGTAATGCTATAAAAATTACTGCCTTATAATACATTTATCCATGTCATCGGTCACATACTTATTGTAAGCTTGTTGCTTCTTCTTCTTGGGCGCTAGTTTAACCACAGCCTCGCTGTACCGCATCACGTGACCTAGTTCCTGGTGGCACTGCCGCGTCACCAATTCGCCTTTCCAAACAATAGGTATTGTTGCGTTCTCTACAACAAAAACTACAGAAATCGTTTCGATAGTTGGACGAGAGAGTCAAGATTGGTCAGAAGCACTTTCGTTGCGTTTCGTAAGAACAGAAGAATTGGTGCGTCCAAATTTCTTGCAACTTGGGATGTAATAGGTAAGTGCTTTCCATATAACGTACAATTAGTATTGCGCATGCACGTTACTCGTAAGTTAGAATTTTTCCTCCTTCAAGAATGCAGAATAGGAAAATTTGTTTTTCTTAGGATCTGTTACTTAAAAAATTGGCAACTCGGCAAATAAGCAGTATGAAAGCTAGTATGAAAATAAAGCGCAGATAAGTGATGTTATATGGCGATGACTAATTTGTTACCCCTTATTCCATAATCAGACACGACACAATTGTCATATGCAAATTACGACAGATGGCGAGTGTCAGTTCTTTGGAATGAATAACCGCAGTGCAGTGAGTTAATATATCAGTACCCGTCGATTCCCGTGTGTGTATTTATTGCATTATTATGTTACTCCATCTCCTTATTCTTCCTCTCTCCATTGTCTTCCGCCCCACTCTTTGGCTGTTTCAACTGTATTTATTTTCCAGATCTTCATAGATTTCTGGCACAGAGTGGCTATTGTCAATGATTTGAGTTATGTTTACATCTATACCGTCGTGCTGAACGTAGCTGGCAACATGACGGTTTAGATGTAAGCACATATTAAAAGCTTTGAAACTGGCCACTCAGTGGCCAAAACCTAGGTAGATCTGAAAAGTAAAAATAAAAATTGTGATTGATTGCTGACTTTTCCTACAGATTTGTTTAAATAAAATTTCACAAAACGTTTTGTAACATAGAAAAAAAAACCTACGGGGGGGGGGGGGGGGGGGCGGCAATTTAGCAGCTCGCGCGGGGCGGCACTTGGGCTTGCGCCAGCCCTGACCACCAGAGCTACAGTAGACAGAAGCTGGTGTCTTAGCGGCTCCAACGCCAATGTTAAAAGTGGCGTTTCCCCCTCACCCCTCCTTGCTGTGAGAGCGCACATATGCTGCCTTTAGGGAGTTCAGAAGAGAATTTGAACTTTGAATGTGCATATAACATGACCTAATAGAAGAACGAAACTAAGACTGTTAGTTTAAAAACACTTTATTTTATTTTATTTTGCTTATTATTATTATTATTATTATTATTATTTCCATAAGCTTTTTTCCGGAGGTTCACTGAATGAGTGAACACATAGGATGTGCCACCACTGACAATAATGTTGAAACTTCTAGAATGAACAAGAACTGTAAAATATCTTCTACTCCATGAAGCTGTCTGGTACGCCAACCAGTACAATATAATTTTTAATAAAACGCAACCAAGACTGTTTTTATTAGGAACAAGAACTGCATGTATTTATACAAAGAATATAGGTTTCGTCTGATCATGCAAAATGAGTTAATCAGATGAAGATACAAGTCCTGTTACTATTAAAGGTGCATAAAAAGTTGTGTATGAAACATTGAATTGCAAAGAGTATCTTCAAATGTCAGGTTTACAACTGAAGGAGGTGATTCCAAGATTATAAACGTGACCTAGTCTGTATTGTTCCATCATAAGGCCCACACCATTACAGCAATAATAAATGATATGTTTCAGTTTCAGATTACTTACTGCAGGATTGAGAATTATCATGTATAATATACCCAAATATTTAATGGAATATTATCTGTTTTCAGATTTGCTGAAGATGGTGTTAATTTCTCTCTCAATTCTGATGATCCCACACTAACGGGAAAAACACTAAGAGACGATTATGCTCTTGCAGCAAGTTGGGGCCTTACAGAGGCCCATGCTGTACGTGCAGTAAGTTAAGCAACTGATATTACATTTAGTGATTGTCTATTTGCTATATGAAATGATGTTTAATAAAAGCTTTTTCTTATCCTGGAGCATTTATTACTGTTTTAAGAACAAGATAAAAAAGAGATACTTGCATTAGGATGCTATAATAAAAAAGGCAAACTGAAGTTTATTCTTTTAGGATATAGAGCACTAAATTTTCAGTCAATAAGACGGCAGCAGTGACTAAAATGATACATTTTTCATTTTTAAAATGAAGTAGTGAGTAGCAGATAGTAGTGAAAAATTAATAGTTTGTTCATTTAACGTTTCACAAGCTTACGCAAATTCAACATAAAAAGCTTAAAAATATTACGTGACTTGTACCATTGCATAATTGTTTTTCTAGTGGATAGGAAGGAAAGGGAAGAGAACTGGACAGAGGTAGAAATAAAATCTGGGTGGGAGAATGGAATATTGCCAAAGATTGCAGAGTACAAGAGGAGTTGAAACCAATCAGAATGTAAAGCAAAAGGAATACCTCTATTTGGGTGCTTTATGAAGCAATGTCATTTTTATAATGTTCCATATCTCAGTATATAAGAGAAGAAATTATTATTCCCAGTTTCACATATTGAAAAAGGCTTTCATTTACAATGATGTGCTGATAACAAAATATCTGGGAGGGATGGCACTGAATTTTTTATATCATCCATAGGCCTAAGGTGGCAAGTAATTATTTTAATATGGTAATTAAAACAATGCAGTAAAGGATTAGAAATAAAAGAAATATAATTAATTGAAAAAAATATGAATAAATTCTGTTAAAGATTAAACAATATGAGGTGTGTCAAAAAGAAAAAAAAAAAAAAAAAAAAAAAAAAAAAAAAGAAAAGAAAAAAGTCCAGTGAATGGTGTCGTACCTCAATGGCAACTTGTTGCGTGTGTGCATGGGTCTTCAGAGACATGAGGAGAATCGAAGCACAGAATGCATTGCATGTGACTGGCAGTGTAAACAAACTGCAACCAGTTGAACGTACTCAGTGTGAGAGGAAATGTCAGTGAACAAAGTAACATGTAAATTTCCAAATTCTGCTGCTAACTGGGTAAGACTGTGATAGGGATGCATGGAATGCTGGAACAGGTGTACAGGAGGGAAGCTGTGAGCAGAAAATGTGTTTACGAATGATTTAAACACTTCTGTGAAGAGAAGGAAACAACTGAGGATGAGACACGTTGAGGTCGGCCATCGACAAGCAGAATCCAGAAATGATTGAGAAAGTATGATAAATGCTAGCACAAGATCAGCAATGGACTCTCAGATATATTGCAGAGTAATTGAGCCATAGCAAGGATACAATGGACACCACTGTGATGATTTGGATAAGCAGATCTGCTCCCATATGAGCAGAAAACAAAACGGATGAAAGTGATTTCATTTCCGTGTGTGACCAGGATACATTGCTTCCGAACACAATCATCATGGGAGATGAAACCTGGTGCTACCAGTTCAATCCGGAATCAAAATGACAAATCAATGTTGTAATGTTCACCATCTTCCATGTAAGGGGAAAGAAAAGCTGTTTGCAAAAATCCAGCGTGGAAACAATGTTGATTGTCTTGAATGCCCTTTGTACTCCCCTGATCTGGCTCCTGCGGACTTCTTCCTGTTTCACCATATAAAGATGGCCATGGAAGGGGAACTTGTGTGAACTTGAGAGCCATTAAAGATTGTATGACAGCCATTCTGCAATCGATTGCACTGGAGACCTTCGTTGATAGTTTCCAGAATCTGTACAAATGTTCTTAAAAGTGTGTTGTAGTGGATGGTGACAATTTTAAAGAGCAATAGAGAACATTTGTTTGTATCATTTGTTTTGTTTGTTGTCTGATAGCATTCACATAACTTTGTAGACACACCACATATAAATTTCTGAGCATGTGCAGGGATTTGAACTCGCACCCTGTTTGATGTCATTCATGAATCCAGACTCTTACACTAAACAAATTCAAATGTTCAAATGTTTGTAGAGTCTATGGGACTTAACTATGGGGTCATCAGTCTCTAAACTTACAAACTACTTATGAACTACTTACAACTAAGGTCGGCACAAATATCCATCCCCGAGGGGGGATTCAAATCCCCGACCGTAGTGGCCTTGCAGACCGTGACTGGAGCGCCTCAGTCCCCTCGGCCACCACAGCTGGCTTACACTAAACCATTGCTGCAGAAAACTATTCATAATTTTAATCTCAAAAATGTATAAATTTGAGTCTCATAAGGAAAACTTTCAATTAATTTTCACAGTATCTTACTCATTTGTAGCCAATTTAGTGTCAAAATGTTTGATTACAGTGATGTGAGCACATTGAAACTATTATTCATAATGTGCTTAATCTGACACCAGTATGAAAATAATCTTGCAATGATAAGAGTTTTAAACATCTCTTCTTGGAAAGATCCTCTTTCTTTCTCTTTCTACAAAGATTCTAATAATTTCATTTCAAACAGTTGACTCAGCAGTTTTACATGATCCAGTTATATTCAAGAATTGATATTCATAAATCAATGTGTGATTGAGGTAGCAAAACAGATTTAGCCCTAACATGTAAACATGACATCAAACATAATATTTTGATTTTTAGATTTTTGTCTAGCACAAATTCTGTCTTATATAAACATGGTGATGAAGTGGTGGCTTGTAATGACACTATACATGCAAGAATGCTGGAGTCTACTGCTTTTCCTTCTCTGCATCTTAGACACAAACAGCACAGTGTTGGCAGCATGATGAGATTACCCCCTCACTTTGCCAAGTAATATCTTCAGTTGTAGAATATTCATTTTACCCAACAACAATAAACTGCTTTCATTTTCTGCAACACTGTTACTCACATGCACAGTTCCATTGTCAGATTGGTGTGTCAACTGCCACTAGTGCAAAACTGAACTGTATAATCAGTACTGTTATATATTTCTAATCCTTTACTGCATTGTTTTAACTTAGAAATGTGGAACATGGAGTCTGCTTAATATACGATACTGTAGTTGCTGGTCAGTATTTCTGTAAAACAAGACTTGTAATTATGTGATACCAACTGGATTACAAAATAAACCGATATTTCACTACCCATTTGTTTTAACAACCGTTAGTTCATCCTTACTTTCACATTGTTTCCTATATCATTGTGTGTCCTTTCTTCTCTTTGGCATTTGTATCTCTTTTTGGTCCATCATTTGGTAGATTAATTTTAAAAATGGCTGTAATTAAGATATGTTGATATATATTTTAATATATGGGCACAATGCAGTAATGAAATGTATCTCTGTTTCAGAATTTAAATGCAGCCCACTCATGTTTTCTACCAGATAATGAGAAAGCTCAGCTGATCAAGAAGATCTATAAAGAACTCAACATAAGTGACTAATTTACATTTAAAATGTTGAAGGGCATGTGAGAAATTAATGGTAATAAAATTAAGTACAAGAAGTGAAATTAACTCACCGAATCAGAATCAAATAGCTTGACATCAGTCCAATGATTTTCTTAACCTAAAATCATATCCTTCTATTAATTCTCTAGAAAATAACTTATTGTTCCTGAAACTTGATAAATTTACTCTGATATATTGGTAACTATTCTTCTTTTACTACAAATGATGATTTCATTTAGAGTTATTTGTCATCACATACAACTGACACAGTTAAATTGCCAATGAAGAATTGATGCATATAACTGATAAAGTAATTTCACTCAGAGAAACTGCCTACTGTCAACTATGGAGAAATTTTAACCTTTGTAACAATTTGTAATGTGCTTGTAACTGCTATTTGATACATAAATAAACAGTTAAAAGATCAGAATGAGTCTCTCTCTCTGTCCTCTAACTAATATAAATTAGAACGTAAATAAATAAGACAAAATGAGTAACGACAGTGTATCAGAAAATGGCAGTTTTGAGCAACTATAGCTACGCACATACAGTGAACCTGCTGACTTATAATACAGTCATTTTTATGACATTTTAACAACTGCATTGCTTCAGCCTAAGTTTTGCAGTGTCCCCTCTCAGACTGTGTGTTGGGACTTAGAGAATTCTATTCTCCCTGAGAGAGGTCTGCTACAAAGATCAAATACGTACATCTTATAAATAATGTATAAAATTAAAGATTGTTTGACTTACCCAAAGCGCGCACGCACACACACACACACACACACACACACACACAAACAAACATTCAAGCTTTCGCCACTGCTGGTAGCTTCTTCAGGAAAAGAGGAAGGAAGGAGAGGAGATAGGGAACGATACGGGTTTTAAGGAAGTGGGAAAGGTGTCATTCCAATCCCAGGAGTGGAAGGACTTACCTTAGGGGAAAAAAAGAAAGGTAAACAAATACACAGACACTCACACATATCAACACACAAACACACCTAGGCAGACATTTGTAGAAAAATGTCTAAAGGCAAATAAGTCTATCACTTTTGGATTGAAATTTTTGAGTTTGCAAACGAATGACTTTTCACAAGATAACATCCCTAAGGCACTAAGTCGTTCTTCTTTCATAGTATTTTGTAGAAATGTTTTAATTCATATATATATATATATATATAACCACAGGTTGTTGTTGTTGTTGGTTTTTGGAAGGGACTAAACTGCAACGGTTATCAGTCCCTTGTTACAGTCTTAGAGATAAAACATTGCGTTAAGCATTCCGAAGTAAATGCGTTAACATGTCACAGGATATAAGTAAAAACGATAAGGGATAGAAGGACTGAAACAGTACAAGAGTGTTTTTGCTGGGTGATCACAGAAATATAAGGGACACATCCAGCCACTCTAGGACACATTAAAAATGACTACCTAAAAGACTCAGGCAGGTGGAGGACAGAGCAATGACAGACACACACAAACTTAAATGGATTTGTAAAATCCACTCTCACGGATAAAATGTAAAACAGAATAAACCATGGAGGCATTGTCGGCTAAAGCAAGCTGCAAAGCATCAGGGATATTAAAATTTCGTTGCTTTGTGGCTAAATTGCGGCATTCAAGTAAGATGTGGGCGACTGTCAAAGGCGCACCACATCGACACTGAGGAGGGTCCTCGCAACGCAGAAGGTGACAGTGCGTGAGCCAAGTATGGCCTATACGGAACTGCCAAAGGACAACCGAGTCTCTGCGAGAAGCTCTCAGTGAGGTCTACCATGCAGCAGTAGATGGACTGACAACATGGAGCTTATTTGGTTCAGTCGAGTCTGTCCAGTCAGAATTCCAAACCCCAAGGACCTTGCAGTTCATCTTGGATTGGAGGTCTGAGTCTTGGAGGCCAATATCCAGGGGTCATGAAGTGGCGGCCTGCTTGGCCAGCTGATTAACGTGTTCATTGCCCAGTAAACCTAAGTGGCCCGGCGTCCAGACATAAGCGACAGAACGGCCTGATTCGCCAAGGGCGAAGACAGCATCTTGAATTGACCACATCACAATGTGTTTGGGGAGAAATTGGTCGAGGGCCTGTAAGTCACTTAGGGAGTCACTGCAGATGACAAACGGCCCCCTGGGGCGAGCTCAGAGGTGCTCAAGAGCTCTCAAAATACCGACCAGTTCCGCAGTGAAGATCCTGCTTCCACAAGGCAATGATCGCTGTTCGATGTGGTTACCACGCACAAAGGCATGGCCATCAACCAAAGAACCGTCCATGTAAATAATGTTTGTACCGTGAAATGTGTCAAGCAGTGCTTGGAACTGGCGACGGAGAATCAGTGATGGACTTGAGGCTTTCGAATCCCGGGACAAATCCAACCGAAGCTCCAGGCGAGGAATTGTCCAGGGGGGGAGGAGGATACGGGGGGAGTAGTGGAAAGGAGGAGGGAGAGGAAGGGAACGGACATGGACCGCAATCAGAAGACCCGACCTAGGCCGACGTCATGGGGAAGGGAGTGCAGAAAGTGGGAAGAGAAGCCTGTGGTTCGGATGGTGGGGTGAAGCATGAGCCCAAGCAATGTAAGACACCAACAACTGTTGCCAGTGATACCACAGAGGGGGAACCCCAGCTTCAGCTAGGAGGCTCGGGACTGGACTGGTGCAAAAAACCCCGTCGCAAGACGCACACCAGTGTGGTGAATGGAATCTAAGACCCACAAGGCAGAAGGGGCTGCTGAGTCATAAACCAAGCTCCCGTAATCAAGTCGCGACTGAATAAGAGCCTTGTAGAGCTGAAGAAGGGTGGAACGGGCTGCTCCCCAACCAGTATGGCCAAGGCATCGAAGAATATTTAAATGCTGCCAACAGTTCTGTTTCAGCTGACGTAGGTGTGGCACCCAAGTCAGCCGGGCATCGAAAACCATGCCCAGAAAGCGATGTCTTTCCTCGGCCTGAAGTAGTTCACCACCCAGGTAGAGCTCTGGGTCAGGGTGAACTACCCGATGGCGACAGAAGTGCATCACACGTGTTTTCTGAGTGGAGAACTGAAATCTGTGAGTAGAGGCCCAGGAGTGGCACCCTGCAGCCACCGTTCAGCTACACCAATCCGAAACGAGTGGTGGGAGAGGAAATTTCGAATAAAAATAGAAAAGGCGCAGCGTAAGCCCCAATCATGCAAAGTGGTCAATATAAGGTGGCGCTAGGTGGTATCGTATGCCTTTCTGCGGTCAAAAAAGACGGCAACTAGGTGCTCACGCCTGCTAAATGCTGTACGGTTGGCAGACTCCAGGGCCACCAGGTTGTCAACAGTGGAGCGGCCTTGGCGGAAAGCCCCCTGTCACGGGGACAACAGAAACTGATGTTCAAGTATCCACATGAGCCATCAACTCACCATACGTTCTAAGAGCTTGCCAAGAACGTTGGTGAGGCTAATCAGGCAGTAACTATCAGCCACCTGTGGATCAGCACCAGGTTTAAGCACCGGGATAGTGATGCTTTCCTACCATTGTGATGGGAAAGCCCCCTCTGCCCACAGATGGTTGAACAAGGCTAGAAGCTGGTGTTAGAATTCTGCTGGAAGGTGCCGGATGAACTGACTGTGGACTCTGTCTGGTCCCGGAGAGGTATCGGGGCATACAGCGAGGACAGTTTGGAATTTCCATTCGCTGAACAGGAAATTGTATGTTTCTTCTCGGCGGGTGTGGAAGGACAACCGGCGCCGTTCAACCCGTTCTTTAAGTGCACGAAAGTCTGCACTGTATGCTGCAGTTGCCGAGTTGCCAGCGTAATACTCCGCCATATGCTCAGCAATAGCACTGGCATCTCTGCATACAGTACCCTGATTCTGTAAGCTGGGGATTGCTGCTTATGGACGGTACCCAAAAAGGTGTCTGGGACCACACCTTAGATGGTGAAGTGCGAGAACCGATGCTGGCGACATACTTCTCCCAGCTGTCCTGCTTGCTCTGCCAGATGAGCTGTCAGGCTCGGGCCCGAAGCCGTTTAAAGGCTATCTGGTTGTCCATGGTAGGGTGGCGCCGATGACACTAGAGTGCCCGCCAACGATCCCGAATGGCTACAGCGATCTCTGGTGTCCACCAGGGTACGGACTTGCGCCGAGGGGAGCCAGAGATGGTGGGAACAATGGCCTCAGTGGCGGAAATGATGGCAGCAGTGACTTGATGAACCGCCGTGTCCACAGTGGTAGGCACTGTTACAGGAAAAGTAGCAGTGGAGGTGTAATCCTGCCAATTAGCAATACGAAGAGACCATTGAGGAGGGCTGCCTGCAGGTTGGAAATACAGGTGCGACAAAGGATCAGAAAATGGTCGCTGCCACAAAGGTCATCGTGGGTCCTCCAGCGGAAATGTGGGAGCAGACTGACTACGTAGAGAGAGGTCGATTGCCGCCGATTAGGTGCCTCGCGCCACGCAAAAATGCCTGGGAGCCCCAGTGTTTAATAGACAGATGTGCTGCTGTGACAGAAGTGTCTCGACGTCCCTACCGCGAATCGTCATCTGCGTCCCACCCCACAATGGGTGGTGGGCATTAAAATCCCCCAAGAGGAGAAATGGTGGGGGTAGTTGCGCAATCACTGCAGCGATGTCAGTGATAGAGACAGCCGCATCTGGGGGAAGGTAAGGGAACAGATGGTGAATTCCTGTCCCGCACGGATGCGAACAGCGACTAACTCTAGTGGCGTGTGGAGAGGCACAACAGCACTGGGGACAGTTGCGAGAACGTAGATACAAACCCCTCCTGAAGCTCTGACCTAGGCCACCCGGTTTTTGTAGTAACCCCAATAGCCGTGAAGGGCTGGGGTCCACTGGGCAGGAAACCACGTTTCCTGCAATGCCAAACAGAAGACAGAGAAGTTGCACAACTGCTGCAATTTAGATAGGCAGTTGAAAAAACCACCACAATTCCACTGAAGAAGTTTATGGTTGTCGAGCTGAAGAGCCATATTTAAAGTTGAGGATCGGGTTCCTCCATAGTGGCATCTGCTGCCAACTTTTCAGAATCTCCATTGTCAATGGCTTTAGAATCTGGGGAACCCAGTATTGCGAGATCCTCAGGATCTCAACCTCATTCTCCGAAGTAGAGGATGAGGATGCCTGTGGCTTTTTAGCCACCGAAGTAAGTTTCCTTCTTTGTTTTCCTTAGGCGTCCCTCTCGCTGGCCCTTTGGTTTAAAGGCCTTGGAGGGCTTCGCTGTAATGGCATCAGGGGTGGAAGAAGAGCGAGAAGCCCTTCTACCAGCAGTTCGTGGACCATTCAGCCAGCGGCTGGGATCCCCACGTTCACTGTGAGAAGCCTCGGAAGGGAGTGTCCCTAGGGACCCCTTCCGAGCAAGAGGAGCTGGAGGAGGCTGCTCCTTCTCCGTCTGGGAGTCGGGGACTGATGTCCCTGATGGAGAGGGGGTAATTGCTCCCACAGGTGGTGATGTAGGAGCGACAGATGAAGAGGTACCCCCACCCATCAAGAAGGCAATGAGAGGGAGTTGGCCCTTAGGGGCCACAGGGGTAGAGAGCGCTTGCGGAGCCGTCGCCCCCATGGAAGGTGGCAACGACGTAACAGAAACAAAAGGCATTACCATCTGGATGGGGTGCAGCCGCTCGTACTTTTTGCGTGTCTCAGTATATGTCAAATGCTCCAACGTCTTTATCTCAATTATTTTTCTATCGCGATGTAATACACCACAGGTCGGCGAACATGGTGGGTGGTGTTGCCTACAATTCACGCAAACTGGAGGTGGAGTACATGGGGTATCCGGGTGCGATGGTTGCCCACATTCCCTGCAGTTAGGGAACTACATCGGGAGGACATGTGCCCAAACTTCCAGCACCTGAAACACCGCATAGGGGGAGGGAAATAGGGCTTTACATCACACTGGTATATCATTACCTTGACCTTCTCAGGCAGTATATCTCATAGTCTAAGTGTGCTGGTTCACAAATTATGTGGGCCCTATCTACTAATGTCTTAATCGCGCCTCTTTTTTGTCGTGGGTAGTGGTTAGAATCTTTTTGAAGATAACGATCAGTGTGTGTGTGTCTGTCCTATAGATCTTATGACCCAATGATCCGTCATCTTGTTTGATAACTGTCACATCTAAAAAGTTCAGTTGACCATTGGTTTCCTTTTCCATAGTGAATCGAATTCTAGGATTGGTGCTGTTCAGATGTAACAGGAATGCATCTAGCTCCTCTTCGCCGTGTGTCCACATAACAAATGTATTGTCAACATAACGATAGCATTTGGCTGGTCTATGGGAAAGACACACACACTGATTGTTATCTTCAAAAATATTCTAACCTCCACCCATGACAAAAAAGAGGCGTGATTGAGACATTAGTAGACAGGGCCCACAAAATTTGTGAGCAGCGCACTTAAACGATGAGATTGAACATCTTAGAGTGACATTTAAGAAGAATGGCTATTCAGTCATGGAGATAGATCATGCACTAAGCCCTAGACTGACAACCAGGACGGACGAGGAACGACAACAACCCAAGGGGAAAGTTTTTCTACCATTTATCAGTAAGGTCACTGATCGTATTGGAAGAATTTTAAGCAAGTACTATGTGGAAACTGTTTTCAGACCAACCACGAAAATTGAAGAATTTTTAAGATCTGCAAAAGATAAGCGACGTCCCCTGGCTACTCCAGGTGTCTATAAAATCCCCTGCAGTTGTAGACAAGTTTATATAGGTACAACTAAAAGAAGTGCAGGGTGGCCACCGAACCTTGAAACCGGGAAAAAGCCTTGAATTTGAAAAAAAAACGGGAAAAAACCTTGGATTTCAGCCAGAAACCGGGATTTTTTAACCCATGAGATCTCGCGGCTTTAAGAGTTAAACGATCGTTCGCGTGTATAGCCTATTGCTCAGATTACACGACCAGTTCGAAATGTACTTAATAAGTGTAAACAAGTAATTCCTGTAGTTTTAGTAAGAAAAAAACCTCAAAGTTTAATATTTAAAAGTAACAAAATGCCAGTCGTTTTAAAATTACGGTGACCTAAATGCTCATTTCGCTAGTGTCCGCGGGTTAAATAATATTCATCGCTTCATTTTTGTGTACAAAAACATTTCCAAATATATTTCTGGGCGGTTTAAAAAGTTTTATAACGATACGTTACGTATTCCACTATCTATTTCTGTATTTATCTCGAAATTTTATTCAACCACGCGACTCAATTCCTCGCGATGTACGTCGAAGAGACGCGATACTATCGTAAGGCGCGACTACGAAATCGCAGCTAGAATAAAGGCGACGTTTATTTGCACTACATTTTAGCAATTTTCGTAATTGAACCCCCCCCCCCCCCCCCAGTGATACTCATTAATACAGATCTCGTTTGTCTGATTCTGTGTTGAAAAATCTCTTCATGGAAGCATTCTGTTGATTTTAACTATAAACTCCATAAAAGTTGGTATTGTGATGCTTCGTTAGCATAGGCGCCGACTACGGGTGTGCTCGGTCGCTCAAGCATGCCCCAAAATTTGAATGGGTATGCCAGGCATAACCCAATGAAAATTTTGGTATAAATTTTTTCTTTACGTTATATTTCTTGACTGTAATTAAAATCGACTCTCTCATCCCATTGATGGCCAGCTGGCTTTTGTAAGACACCACTCTAAATAGATTATTTTGAACAGGTAATTGAATTCGTAGGTATTAAAATCCACGTTCACATGTGAGTGAAGTGATCGTTTTCTAAATAGTCCGAATGTTAATGGAATTCCACTTGTTATTAAATAACTAGAAATGAAGTGGGTTTGGTGCGATACATTGAAAATGTTTACACTACGAATTTAATTACCGGTATCTTTTGAGATAACCTTTGACAACCACTAACGTTACCAGTGAGCCGACATACTTGCTGCGAAGACTGCCCTATCCCTTCTAGCTAAAACGTTCTGTAAACAGACAGTCCTCATAACAACTTGCGAAGGTCTTTGTGTTTTAATTGGCAGCTCTACAGAATTCTCCAAACGCAACAGCTAGTAATAGATTTTTTTCTGAATTTGAATTTTCAGGCTTCAACAGTTTGTCAACAATTGAACGTAGTATTCGGACCTTAGTTTCTGCTCTTTTTGACCTGTGTCACCTGTGCATGGAATTACGTCTTAACCCTTTCCCTCCCCTCATCTTTATCTGTCCGTCTAGCCACAACCATTTGTTCAAAAATTGTAAACAACATTGCTGGGCTTCCAATAAATCATTGTGACTAGATTTTTTACCGTTACGTTGAGGAAACAAAAAGCATTAGGTTACAATGCATTGTCAAAATATATATCGTTGCTTGATGTCTAAGTTGGAGTACATGCAACAATACTTTCAAATAATTGTATCAAGGTAAAGGAAACAAAATAATTTAAAATTTTAATACCAAATAACTGTCCAGTGTCTAAATTAGTAGTCAACAGTTTGAAAATGTTATTAGTTACGGTAAAGGAAACATATTCTGCACACGACCATCTGCAGTCATCCCAAATTTCCATCCAAAAACTAAAAATAATCAAAAATTCTGTCAAATATACATTAATCCAATCATTATTTGTAGATATATCCAAATAAATATTTTTGTTCATAAATCAATAAAATTTGGGGTTAAAATGGATAAGTATATAGTGAAATACAAAAGGACTTCGACTTATAACCGTGATGGTGACGGTGATATGGAATCGATAGCGTGTATGTTTTGTGTAATTTTTTGGCTTTGCTTTGTATTTGTTTTTCTTTAGAAACACCTGGGTACGCCACTGATCATACCCCAAGATTTTCAAAAGTCGTTCGTTAGTAATAAGTATAGAGGATTCCTGGGACTGACGTGACATTGGTAATATATAAATAGTAAACACAGTCATCGTGTACGTATTATTGATGGATGAACTGTTTTTCATGCGGGCCCGGCTAGCGCCAATGAGGAGTCGCGGTAACAATTACGAGGATAATTAATTTACTTAGCGAACAAGGGTACATCGAGAACATGTCAACCATAGAACAGGAACAGCATTAATTATTTATTTTATAGTCAACACAAAAGATTATTCCCCTCGTTGTATGTTAATGGGTTTTCAAAAAGCATACGTACACGCAACGCCACCTAGTGAGCGCAAGCCGGGGCCGTATGAAACACAGTTCTAACATTGTTGATTGCGACTTTTTGACGTACTAATTGTTCTCCAAAAAGATGTAGGCGACGTTTGCGAAAAGGCAATTTCTTTCAGTTGTAATTTATTGCTTTAACAGCTGTCTTATAACAATACATTCAAAATATCGTTAAATATATTTCGAGACTAACGCCATCTACATCTTTCTGAGATGGAACAGAGTGAAACAATCGTTGCAGATAACAATTGAGTGAATCCAAGTGTGAATGGACCTTACCTGTGCCCGCACAGATGAAGTAGTTTGAAGTGTTTTAGAGTGAAGTGTTTGTCCGTCATGTCAAAAATATTACTCGATATCAGAGCTCATACGAGACAGTGTATCCGTGGGTTACATGTGATCCCAAATCACAAACAAATGCATTATGCTCTTGGTGCAACGCAAAGATAAACATTTCTTCAATGAGGTGCTTTGAACAGCCACGCAAGAAACATAAACTTTCCATAAATGCAAATACCACACAGCTGTTGATCCAGATATGTTTTTGCTTTCTCGATTTCATCTCCTCGAAGTTCAAGAACTCGCCGACAACATTGTACATTATTACGCATGCTGGGTCATTAAATTCGTTGATCTTTTAGCTACAGTTTTCCAGGGCAAAACGTATATGACTGTATGAGCTCTGGAAATTGAAAACCATCATTTGGAACAGCCTAAATGAAAACTTGAAAGAGGTGAAAATGTTTTTCATATCCTGAAGGTATAGTAAATCATAATATATGTATTGAGTTCTCGATCACTAGTTCATGAGAAGTGACTTTATTTTAATGTATCAGGAAGTGTATAAATGAACGGGCTATGTTTCATAAACAAATGAAATTCATATTAAAACATACAGTATCCTCCAACTACTTAAAATTTACACCCTGTATAATGCACCAAGTTGAGTTTAACCCTCCGTCGGGCGCAGTCGGCCTCACAGGCCAGCAAAACACTTTTTTGATTACCGTGCTTAACAGTGGTGGCCCAGCGGCCCGCCTCTCCGTTTACTCGCGTAACTTTGGGAACCTCACACAGTGCCGATCCGCAAGCTGCCATCGATTTCCACGCGGATCACGGGGAACTCCTTGGGCCTCACAGGCCGTCTGCGCCCGATTACATTAGTTGTTAAGGTGAGATTTTTCAAGATATTTTTATTTTATTATTTCGTTTCAATAAAAATAAGTCTGTCCTCTGTGATTTTCGCCGTTACCTTCGGAAAAAAAAAAGACTAAGAAGACTTTGACGACCCTGGCCCTTCAGACTGAGTGCGCCTGATCGAGTTCTAATTTCAGTTTTCCCTTCTTTTCCTACGTTATCACATCCATATTTTCTGCTGAAATGTCCAGGAAAGTATATTATGCCTCTAAGCCAATGATCTTGTGGAAATAATGCGCCTCCTCGAGGACGAAACTGCTGAAGATCGAGCCGCACTCGAAGATTTAGTCGATGAGAGAGACACCCACTCTCAGTATTAGGTAGGAGAAGGCAAGGAGGACTCAGCAACTGAACAGGAAGTTTAGGAAACAGCCCGGAAATATGAAGAAGAGAAGAAAATACGTGAGGAGTTTTTATTTTGGAAACGATAAGACGGCGATGTACTCTAAGTAGATACCTTCTACTATTCATAGTGTGAAGAGTCAGATCATTATTACACAACATCCAGTGTAAAAGATATTGCTACAAATGACGCCACCAATTGCAAAACCTTGTGTCATCAACTTCTAAGTGGACAATTTAGCCTGTGTATGCTATGAATGTATGTGGAATGTCGATTCGGTTGCAAACTCGACTGAAAAAATTTTTACCCCATAAGGAACGGGAAAGTTCTCCCACATGGCTAAAACGTCGACCATGCGTGGCTGAAACAAGCGTTAGGAGGATGAAGAATCACCAATGTTCAGCTTGTCATCAACCAATCTGCTTGAGCGAAGTATACGTTCTGTGCCATACCTGGGTTTCAGCTGTTGATTTGGGAGCTATAGCATCGGTTTTTGGCTGCAAATGTGGCGAGAAAAGATGATACCATGTCAGAATAGACTGCCTAATGTCCTTTAAAAATAACTTCATTACTTTTATGGATGTCTGTTCGACCAATTTTTAATGCTCTTTGTGGGAAATTGGTAATTTTGGTCACTTTAGTTTAAGGTGTATTGTGTTCAATAAACTCATTGTTATGCTTTAAGTTTGCTGTAATTCCTTCCTTTAGATCCTCTTCAAGACTAGCCAACACGCATTTTGAATTTGATTCAACATGGCGGAGCTAGTCCACAAAATATGTGGGTGGCCTCTCAGGCCGGGTGCGCCTGATTTTGTTTCATCTGGAGGTGCGCCCGACGGAGGGTTAAGTTGACAAACCGGAATAACAGTAGATATTTGTGGGGGATGGGGAGTTGTCAAGTGTAAAATTTTAAATGGGAACCCCGATTTTTTTTTTAATTGCAGATTCGGATTCTAAGGCCCACATCATGGGTAAAAGTGCAATTTATGCTGCAGCGGCTAGCCATCGCGCTCGATTGGTTACGAACGGCAGAGAAGCCAATCAGGAGTCACGATGCCGTGGCCAATAAGAAACAGCGTTACAATTGTCCAATGTAAATAAATCGAAGTGGTGTATTTTTTTTATTTTTTGTTTTTTTTGTTTGAGCTTATGGGACTTAACTACGGGGTCATCAGTCCCTAAACTTACAAACTACTTACGAACTAGCTTATACTAAGGACGGCACAAATATCCATGCCCGAGGGGGGATTTGAACCCCCGACCGTAGTGGCCGTGCAGACCGAAACGGTGTATGCAAAAGTTTTTGACGTATGAGCGTACAACTGTAAATCGATGGAGTGTTTCTGAACTGGAGATTCGGGCACTACGCGCCCTCACATACTAAAAGTAAAAACTTCTCGTTAACCTATACCTAACTTTCACTTAGGATGATCACTGTTCCGTACAGATCATAAAATATGCTATACCTGTTCTATGGTTGACTGCTGTGATGTATTAATAATAGGTCACTTATGGGGGTAATAGCACAATTATCTAAAAATCCCGTATAATGGAAAATCAATTACAATCACACAAACGCCGCACCGATATCGTCGAATAAACTTTGAAATTGACGCCAAATTTACTCGTAATGAAACACGCAATCTTATTGGCCGGCATAACTCGACTCCTGATTGGCTGCTCTGCCGGTCCTAACCTAGCGAGAGCAACGGCTAGCCGCTGCCGCACAAACTGCACTTTAACCCACATCATGTATGGTCTGGTGGATATTTATTTTTACGGCAGATGGCGCTGTAATAGTAAGAAATACTTGTCATACTGGTAAAGAAAGTACTAAACAGGAAATTTAAAAAAAATGAAAACCATATTCATGGTACTTCAGAACGCTACCAAATAACCCCCAAAGTGATCCTTCCCTCTCCCCGCAGTGGATAGGGCAGTCTTCCAAAGTGATACCTTAGTCCAGATTGCCCTTGCCTGAATATCAGTTATGGATTGTGGACAAAACATTTAATTGAACTACCCGGGAAGAAATGTACATCTGGTATCATTTGGTTGGGTTCTGAAGCATCATCAATATGATTAACCTTTTTCTTTCCTGGGTGGTAAATTTCTTCAGCAGTATGGCAAATAATTCTTACCATTACAGTGCAACATGTTGCCAATTGAAAGAAAAAAATTCAACCAAACTACACATGATTTGGTCTGTAGAATCTGAATCTGCAATTAACAATGGGAGTTTCCATTTAAAATTTTACACTAGCCACCCACACTGCTCCCAAATGATGGAAACAGTTCAAGTTTAGTATAATTTCCTAAGCCTCTGCCGGCCGTTTATAATGGTAAAAACCGTTGTTGAATATATACTGTCCCCCCCCCCCCCCTAGTTATTCTGGTTTGTCAAAATGTATACCCTGTACTATACATCGTCAGTGTCGAATCTGGGGTGGGGGGAGGGGGGTATATGGGACTGCACATCCCCCAAAACCACGAGGAAAACCTCATAATATGAACTGGTTCTTCTTAGATCAGTTTGAGGTAGAATGCCACAATTTTTATGAGCTCTGCCCCCCCCCCCTCCCCTCCCCAACACAAATACTGGATTCATTACTGCTTGATGTTTATTACAATGTGACATGGTTCAACTTGGACATTTTTTTTTTTTTTTTTAATATGTAACTTTACGTTATAGTTGTTTCCTAACCCCTTTGAGCAAAATTACGTTGCGTGAAAACGTGGAAAATAATTATTTTTAACCTGGAAAACCTGGAATTTGAAAATGAAGATTTGGTGGCCACCCTGAAGTGTCAACACTCATCTGGGTGAACACAAAAGGAACTGCTGCCTCGGTCATACTGATAAATCAGCTGTAGCAGAACATGTGTATCAAGAAGGTGACCACGAAATAAAATTTAATGAGACGTCCGTTATAGCAAAGACGTCACATTATTATGCGTGTTTGTACAGAGAGGCCATTGAGATTTTTAAACATTGAAATAATTTTAACAAAAAAAGAGGAATGTCTCAAACTTGATAAGATATGGATGTCAACACTGCAGCAACAGCATGACAGTCGATTAATTTCAATCAAAGAGGTTGGCAATAGCAAAGACCACAGTACAGCCAACATCATGTGACTGACAGCGGCACCCTCTGGTTTGCCTATATATATGGCGCTTACTCGCACTGTCGTTGCAGTCCGCTGCTTTACCTCCGAGGATGCCTTCCGCAGACGAGGACGAAATGTCAGGGGAAAGTTTTATGTATGGACCACGGCATCTCAGCCCGGAAGGGATGGTCAGCAATGAAAAGTTATAGGCACTAAAAACTAATGAACAGTGTAAAATTAAGTACTTTTATGCAGTTACAAGAGATATATGAACCCTGAATCAGCTTGTGGCAACTACCATCAGAAATGTCTCCAATATTGATTCTTTGACTGTTATCGCACAGTGCTACAGTCTGCTATTAAATTTAGTTACAGTTCTACAGTTGTACAGATAATATTGGCACTTAATAAAGTGGTGATTTTAGCTGGAACTCTGTATCGTCATTCCAATACCCAGCCAAATAACCACAGTGTGATCCACACATAATATGAACATTCAACCTTCTGAACTTCCGTCACATGTTGTACACAAAGCGTTCCCCACCACCCTCATGTTGGTGTGATTATCAATGGAACTTGTCACAGATTACATACTACCAAAGGACCCCGTCTGACTACTCAGAAGATGTGTGCTGCAAAAGCCACAATATGTGAACTACTCAAAGCAGGCACCATCTGCCTGTCTTGTAGCAAGTAGCCCCACCTATCCACTTAACTTGCAAGAAGGATGGTTCGTACAGGTTATGCAGAGTCTACTGCAAACTTAATGCACAATCTATCATAGACAATTACCTGGTCCCTAAAATTCATGACTTTTCACAGCAGCTGCACAAGTGTTTAGTGTGACCAACTGCCATAAGGAGCACCATCGTATTCCAATGGCTGCCAAAGATATAGACAAAACAGCAGTCATCATTCCGTCAGACTTTTCGAATACCATGTCATGCCACTCTGCCTGTAAAATACAGCACCCATGTGGCAACACTTTACAGACCCTATACTGTTTTCCTTTCCATTCAGTTACAGCTACCTTTAAGACATAATTTTCTCCACATCAGAAACTGAAAATGAGGAAAACCTCTCTGTGTACCACAGACATTGCAGGACATTGGTGTGGAAATTAATAATGACAAATCTCCACTTCATTGCTCCAAGGTTACCTTCCTCGGTCATGAGGTTACAGCTAACACAATCTATCCCACATCAGATAGTGTGGCTTTTTATGGATCTACGTCTCTCAGAGACCTATAAAGAACTACGCACGTACCTCGGAATGGTAAATTTTTTCTGCAGGCATATTTCTCGTATGTGCAACACTTGAGGCTCTACAAACTGACATGCTAGCTGGTAAGAACACATACTGTGCAAGTAAAGTTCCTTGGACAGAAACTGTGACAACTGCCTTCAATAATATGAGAACAGCACTGGCCAACGCCAGTAACATTCGCTCACCTGATTGTAGTTGCCCATATACCTATTACTAAAGATGCGAGTGACACCTGCATTGTTGCCACATTGCTACAGCACATTGGCAATATTTAACAAGTCCTCCGTTTTTTCTCCAAGAAACACTCTGCTGCACAAAGTAAGTGGTCAACCTTTGACCACGAACTATTTACAATTTATGAAGATATGAAACACTGTAGGGAGCACATCAACTTTGACCAGTAACATATATATCCACCATTACCATCTCGCGGATGCTATCCGCAATCTGGACATGACCTTCTCCTTGGTCACTGGTGCCATAAGGACCTCATCTGTCAATATACCACTGACATCTGCTACAGCAAAGGGTCATTCAATGTTGTTGCGAAATATATGTGTCAAATAAGTTCTCTCATCTCCTCCATGGAACTGGCTCAAATGCAACAAATGGACTAGGAGACACAATCCCTTTCGACACATAACATGACCTTATTCCTCATTGAGCCGTGCGCACCACAATATGTAAGGATTTCAGAAATTTGTGGCATCAACAGGTGCACCCACCCCATTGTACCAGATGCACTACACTGCAAAATCTTTAAATCAATTCATGATTTGGCACCCCATGGTATCAAGCCCATGGCACATTAATCAGTGAGATACAGCTGTAAGCAGAGCTGGGCACTGTTACTCGAAAACTTAACTTCGTTAATTACTGATCTGTTACTGAAAAAGTTAACTTTGTTAAATGTTACTCTGTGGACAATTTAACAAAAGTTAACGTTAATTGTTAACTCTCACCAGTGTTGTGCAGCCACAAAAAATAGCATTCAGCCTGCGAATTTATATATTTATGTTGTTATCTAATTGAAATCTGCAATTAAAAAATCTATTACCATACCTGATATTTAAGAATTTTCTTAAATGTTTTGGATACTGAAGTTTAAATAGGGCTTGAAAACTAGTATTACTTGGCCACTCTATCGTGGCAGTCGGCCGTGAGCGGAAACAAATGATGTCTAATCACATACTAAGTGTAAAAATAACCCCTGAAAGTCACTTGGTTTGGGGGATAAGTCCTTTGTGTTTTTAAATGATTTGTCTTCTTGTATAAAAAGAAGACTGTTTGCCATTTGTTTACGCTCGCAGCCAACTGCCACAATATAGTGTGAATATGATATTACATATAAACTGTCATGTTGACGTTTTAGATGTGAACTCGTATTCAAAGCATTGGAAATGGCCACACAGTGAGAACTTTACACGGATCTGGAAAATAATAAAAATAAAAACAAAAATTGCGACGGAATGCTGACATTTTCTACAGATTTGTATTAAATAGTCACTGAGACCCATCTAGAAATGGAGTCAAACCCGATAAAAACAAAAAAATGTAGAAACCTATGTATCAACACTACAGCCACGGTGGATTAGCCGCACGTACTGGAGTGTCATGTTGCGGTGCGAATGGCCGTCCGATGTTGGGGGTTCAAATTTCCCCACAGGCATGGATGTTTGTGTCGTCTTTAGTATAAGGTAGTTCATAATTAGTTTAGGGACTGATGACCCCGCAGTCAAGTCCCTAAAGCTTTGCAAACATATGAACATTTTCAGCACTACACACCACAGACGTTTCTTTACAAATAAATAGCAGGACAAATTAGACGTAAAATATTGCTTTAATTGGAGTCAGCATAAGATGGTGATGTTATTTCCCTGATTAGGTTTGTCAGCTGTATCTTGAGTTTTGCAGCGTCGGTCATTGACTGTTTTGCAGGATGCAAATTAAACTTATTCATTCAGCTATAAGAAAGTTCTATGAGAAAACTGTAACCAACATTAAATGCTCCTGTGTTACAGTTCCCTTTCACCACTAATACATACGGTGAGAAGATACATGACAAGTTAGAGCATTTAAAGACTGTTAAACGACATCGGAATGTTCTTAGATATGGCAATTACACTTCATCACGAAAACACAAGATTATTTTTATTAAGAAGTAAAAATAATTCAAATTTAATGTTTAGTATTCCATTAAATTTCAATGTTGATATAGTTTTACATGATTAAGGAACCAGAAGTAATTGTATTCTTAACTATCCTAGGTATTTTTTTATCTGTAGGTAATGGATTAACGGCAAATTAACAGAAGTTAAAGTGTCTGTTAACAATTTTTAAGATTAAAGTTAAAAATTCACCCGTTACTCAAAAAGTTAACTGCATTAAGTAACGATTAACGGACTTGTGCCAAGCTCTGGCCATTAAGTGGGTACCTGCTCAAGTCCCATGTTAACCCAGCAAAACGGGAAGACACGCCCAACCCCCTATTGATACTTTCGACATTCTGAAAGGTCAATTCCGATACATCTATATCAATCCAAAAGGCCAATTTCTGCATCTGAGGGACAGAAGTTTACAGTTTTGGTCATCAACTGGACAACCTTTTGGGTAAAAGCTGTACCCCTTCTGAACACTTCCGCAGACACAGACAGTCACTCGTGCATTTACCATTTGCTGAATTGTGAGGTTTAGCTGTCCCACATTGATTACTAGTGCCCAAGGTAGACAGTTTGTACTTAGCCTTTTTTTGTAACTTCTGACCACTTGCAGCACTGCCAAATTCCACACGACAACTTATCACCCACAAAGCAGATAAGCACCCTCAAGACAGATTTGAAATGGCACAAGGACAACTGGACTGAAGTGTTACCGAGGATCTACCTCAGGTTACATATGGCAATTAAGAACAATCTCAAAAAATCATTGGCTGACATGGTTCATGGCAAACCCCTCATCCTAACTTCTCAGTTTGTCGAAGAACACATTATTACCATCCAACAGTCATTGAACATGTCCATTTCCGCATCAGTCACATATGCTGCACCCCTCCCCACACTGCTCCATGTGTCTTTATTCATAAGGTTTTGGACATGTGCGACTACCTGTATGTGAGGCTATGTGACAACAGTGTGTGCATCCCTCCAATTTCCTTGTTCAGGCCCATGCAAGGTTACTAAACGCTGTTCCCACACTTCCATCATTTCACTTAAAAGCCATCAGCAGACAGTTAATAGATTCAAGCCAGCTTGGCGACCACTGACACGGTCTACAGAAGCGTCACCATAGTCGATACACAGATTTACAATTATACAGTTTAGTTGCAGTTCTATTGTTGTAAGTTTCATATCTGCTCTTGATAAAGTTTAATTAACTATACAGTCTAAGACCGCAATATTTTATTTAAAATGAATGGTTTTGACAAAAAGAGTAGTTTATGGACTGACTGCATGTCGCTGCTCCATACAACCAGCAAACAGCCGAAAGGTGGACTATATCTGAAGATGGCAAAGGCTTTTTGCCGAAACTGGTCACCACCTAGTGTGCCATATTTCTCATATACCCAACTAGATCTTTACTCACATTAAGTGATGAGTGCTATCGACAAGGGCTCTCAAACTGATTCCGTATTTATTGATTTCCAGAAGGCTTTTTGATACCATACCTCACAAATCACTTTTAATCAAATTGTGTGGTTAAGGAATATTGCCTCAAATTTCCAACTGGATAGGGGATTTCCTGTCAGATATGACACAGTTTGTAGTAATCGATGGTAAGGCATCAAATAAGAGATGATATCGGACATTCCACAGGGTAGTGTTATTGGTCCTCTGATGTTCCTTACTTACATAAATGATTTGGGAGAAACTCTAAGCAGCTCTTTTAGATTGTTTGCAGATGACACCGCCATTTACCAACTAGTAAAATCACCTGAAGATCAAAACCAACTGCAGAATTATCAAAATAAGATATCACTATGGTGTAAAAGTTGGCAACTGAATCTAAATAATGAGAAGTGTGAAGTCGTCCACATGAGTACGAAAAAAAAAAAAAAAAAAAAAAAAAAAAAAAAAAAAAAAAAAATCCATTAAACTTTGTTTACAAGATAAATCAATTAAAAGTGAAGGCTGTAACCTCCACAAAATACCTAGGAATTACTATTACTTCAGAGTAAACTGGAAAGAAAACCTAGATAATGCCATGGTAAATCTGAACAAGAGACTGTGTTTTATTGGCAGAATCCTTAAAAGATGCAACAGAATAGTAAAGAAACTGCATACACTTTTCTATCCTTTTTTGGAGTATTGTTGCCCAGTGTGAGATCCGTATCAGTTGGGTTTGACAGAGGACATTGAAATAGTCCAAAGAAGTGCAGCTCATTTTGTATTGTCACAATAACAGGGGAGACAGCATTACGCATATTATACAGGATCTGCGATGGGAATCATTACAATAATGGTGCTTATTGCTGCAGCATGGACTACTTACGAAGCTCCAATCACCAACATTCTCCTCTGAATGTGAAAATATATTGTTGACTCCCACTTACATAGGTAGAAATGACCATCAGAATAAAATACGAGAAATGAGAGCTCGGAGAGATTCAGGTGTTCTTTCTTCTCGCGTTCTATTCGAGAATGGAATGGGAGACAAATAGTATAAAGGTGGTTCTGCCAGGCACTTAAATGTGATTTACAGAGTACCCCATGTAGGTGTATACATGTAATTCAATGTTGATTATAAAAGTGACAACTTATAAGCCCATTGTGCTATATGTGGAATAGTTTTCAACCATATATCATATTGTGCTGTTGCCTAGTGGCAGTTTTGTGAATCTACATCTACATGGGATACTCTTCTAATCACATTTAAGTGCCTGGCAGAGGGTTCATCAAACCACCTTTATACTATTTATCTTCCATTCCATTCCCGAATAGCACGCCGGAAGAAAGAACACCTGAATCTCCCCATTTTAGCTCTGATTTCTCATATTTTATTCTGATGATCATTTCCTGAAGAGGGGCAGCAGCCTTTTCAGTAGTTACAGGGGCAACAATCTGGATGATTGACTGAGCTGGCCTTGTAACATTAGCTAATGTGGCTTTGCCACACAGTTACTGAGAACAGCTGAAAGCAAGGAGAAACTACAGCTGATACTTTTCCTGAGGACATGCAGCTCTACTGTATGACCATATGATGACATCCTCTTGGGTAAAATATTCCTCAGGTAAAATAGGCCCCCATTCAGATCTCCGGGCGGGGACTATTCAGGAGGATGTTATCATCAAGAATGACAACACGGGCATTCTACGGATAGGAGCGTGGAAAGTTAGATCCCTTAATCGGGTAGGGAAGCTAGAAACTTTAAAAAGAGAAATGGATAGGTTGAAGTTAGATATAGTGGGGATTAATGAAGTTCGGTGGAAAGAGGAACAGGATTTCTGGTCAGGTGAGTACAGGATTATAAATACAAAATCAGTTGGGGGTATTACAGGAGTAGGTCTTGTAATGAATAAGAAAATAGGAAAGCGGGTAAACTACTATGAGCACCACAGTGATCACATTATCGTAGTCAAGATAGATGCAAAGCCAACACCAACCATAGTAGTACAGCTTGATATGCCAACTACCTCTGCCGATGATGAGGAGATCGAAGAAATATATGAGGAGCTAAAGGAAATTATTCAGAAAATTAAGGGAGAGGAAAACTTAATTGTTATGGGAGACTGGAATTCGGTAGGAGTACAAGGAAGGAAAGGAAAAGTAGTAGCTGAATGTGGTCTGGGAAATACGGAATGAAAGAGGAAGATGCATGGTAGAATTTTGCAAGGAACATAATTTAGTTATATCAGACACCTGGTTTAAGAATCACGAAAGAAGGTTGTATACGTGGAAGAGACCAGGACTCACCGGGAGATACTAGATATATTTTATAATGGTAAGACATAGATTTTGGAACCAGGTTTTAAACTGTAAGACATACCCAGGGGCAGATATAGACTCTGACCATCACATATTGGTCATGAATTGTAGGCTGAAACTGAAAGAATTTCAGAAAGGTAGGAAAATAAGGAGATGGGACCTGGATAAACTGAAGGAACCTGAAGTTCTTGAGAATTTCGAAGGAAGCTTTAGGCAACAATTGACCGAAACGGGGGGAAATAAAACAGTAGAGGATGAATGGGTAGCATTGAGAGATGAAATAGTGAAGGCAGCAGAGGACAAAATAGGAAGGAAGGCAAGACCTACAAAAAATCCGTGGATATCACAGAACTTACTTAATTTAATCGATGAAAGGAGAAAATATAAAAATGTAGTAATTGAAACAGGCAAGATGGAGTACAGACGATTAAGATACGAGATTGACAGGAAGTGCAAAATAGCTAAGGAGGAGTGGCTAAAAGGCAAATGCAAGGATGTGGAAGAATGTATAAATAGGGGAAAAATAGATACAGCCTACAGAAAAATAAAAGTGATATTTGAAGATAATAAAAACAGCTCTATGAATATCAAGAACACAGATGGAAAACCCGTTCTCAGCAAAGAAGGGAAAGCTGAAAGGTGGAAAGAGTACATAGAGACGCTCTACAAAGAAAATGAATTTAGACGCAATAGTGTAGGAAGGGGAGAAGAAGTAGATGAGGATGAAATAGGACATACTATACTGAGAGATGAATTTGACAGAGCACTGAAAGTCCTAAGTCGAAACAAGGCCCCTGGAGTAGATGACATTCCCTCAGAGCTACTAAAGTCTCTGGGAGAACCAGCCCTGACAAAACTGTTTCACCTGGTGTGTAACATGTACGAGACAGGCGAAGTACCCTCAGGCTTTAAGAAAATTGTTATAATCCCCATTCCAAAGAAAGCAGGCACAGACGTGTGAAAACTGCAAAACCATCAGTTTAATAAGTCATGGTTGCAAAATATTAACACGAATTATTTACAGAAGGATGGAAAAGCTGGTAGAAGCCGACCTTGGGGAAGATCAGTTTGGGTTCATGAGAAATGTAGTAACACAGGAGCCAATACTCACTTTATGGCTTATTCTGGAAGATAGATTAAGAAAAGGCAAACCTACATATCTAGCTTTTGTAGAAGACTTTTGACAATGTGATTGGAATAAACTCTTTCAAGTTCTGAAGCAAGCAGGAGTAAAATATAGGGAACATAAGGTTATTTACAACTTGTACAAAAACCAGACAGTGGTTGTCAGAGTTAAAGGGCATAAAGGGATGGAGTGGTTGGGAAGGCAGTAAGACATGGTTGTAGCCTTTCTCCAATGTTATTCAATTTGTACATTGAGCAACTATAAAGGAAAGCAAGGAAAAGGGATTAAAGTTCCGGGTGAGGAATTAAAAACATTGTGTTTTGCTGACGATATAGTAATTCTGTCAGATACAGCAAAGGACCTGGAAGAGCAGCAGCTGAACGGAATGTCCAGTGTGCAGAAAGGTGCATATAAGATGACCATTAATAACAGCAAAACTAGGGTAATGGAGTACAGTCTAAGAAAATAAGGTGATGCTGAAGGAATTAGATTAGGTAATGAAACAATGAAGGAAGTCAACGAGTTTTGTTACTCAGGCAGTAAAATAACAAATGGTGGTCGCAGTGCAGAGGATATAAAATGCAGAATGGCAATGGGTAGAAAAGTGTTCTTGAAAAAAAGAAATTTATTAACATCGAAAATTGATTTAAGCCTAAGGAAGTCCTTTCTGAAGGCATTTGTGTGGAGTGTTGCCTTGTATGGGAGTGAAACATGGACGATAAACAGTGTGGACAGGAAGAGGATAGAGGCTTTTGAAATGTGGTGCTACAGAAGAATGTTGAAGATTACGCGGGTGGATCGCGTAACTAATGAGGAGGTATTGAACAGAATCGGGAAGGAAAGGAATTTTGGCACACCTCGACTAAAAGAAGGGATCAATTGGTAGGACACATTCTTAGACATAAATGAATTGTGAATTTAGCATTGGAGGGAAGTGTGTGGTGTAAAACCGCAGAGGAAGACCAAGAGATGGAAACAGTAAGCAGATTCAGACAGATTTAGGTTGCCATTTTTATGTGGAGTTGAAGAGGCTTTCTCAGGGTAGGGTATTGTGCAGTGCTGCATCAAACCAGTCTCCGGACTGAAGACCACAACAACAACAATGAAGCTAGACAAGCCATGGTACCTCCAGTGCTCAGGGTGGTGTAATGGTTAGCACATCTGCCCACTAAACAGGATACCTAGATTCAAATTGTTGCTTTGGTACAAACTTTATTTCTATGCTCCAGTCTATAGTACAATGCGATAAGTTACCAAGATATTCAAAGTTCATTTGAACTCACTTTTGCCACTGCTTGTTGCTTACATGGCACACTGCATTTGCACAAATTGCATAAAAGCAAAATTACAGTGATTTGACACATTTTTCTTCATATGTTCAGTTTAGCTTTTTCACCTCATTGTTGTCCTTTCTGTGCCTTTGTACATTTGTTTGTCTTGTTGCACCGGTAAACCATTTCAAACTGAGCTATACACACAATTTTTAAGGTAATTACAAATTTTACACACATCATGGTTTCATCACACATTTCATTGGCTAACACAGTTTATTTACATTTCGTAGTCATGTTTTTTGTTGGCAAATAATTGCCAATACTGAATATACCTTTTAATGTACGGTTTTAATTATGAGTGAGGGATTCGATCAGTGTTTTCAACTTTGCAGACATATGGATACATGTCATACATTATGAATTTTGCATCACTTAATAAACTATTCAACCTGAAAATTCATAACCCAAAAACATGCAATGATTTCAGCAGCTTCTACAAAAGGACCTACTACTATATCTGTAGTGAAATGCCATCTAGATCAAGGCCAAACATAATTGATAAAATAAGAAAACAATAGCATATTGTTTGCTACCTGCACTTTGTAAGTAAAACTGACACGAACAAGTTTCACATTCAGCTCCACAGATTAAAATTGGTTACAATTTTTGTACTATTTTCATATGAAACTATAGGGCTGTCATGACTGTATCATTATGACTGTAGTTCAGCAAAATGCCTTAATTGACAATTTGTGAAGGAGTTTGTTTTGAACCTTGTGGTATGTTTTCAAATAATAAATAAAATGCAAATTTTCAAATTTGCACACACACACACACACACACACACACACACACACACACACAACTGCCTCTGTGGCCGATCTGCGCTACCCAGCATACTAGGCGAGAGCAACTAGTGGTGGGGGTGAGGAGTTGGCAAGGAGAGGGAAGCAGGAGAGGAGGGGGGATGCGTGGCGTGGGTGGGAGAATACGACAGTGCTGTCCGACAGACAGTGCAGAAGGAAGGGAATGAAATGTGTGGCGGGATGGGAGACAAATGTAAGGATAGAGAGTGGCAGGGAGAGAAAGGGAAGGATGGTAGAGACAGGAATTAGCGATGGTCTAGGCCTGGGGGATTGCGAGAGCGTAGGATATATTGTAGGGAGCGGTCCCATCTGTACAATTCAGAAAAACTGGTGTTTGTGGGGCAGACCCATATGGAACAGGCTGTGTAGCAGTCATTGAAGTGAGTCACACTATGAAGTGCTTCATGCTCTGCAACAGGATTGTCTAGGCTGTCTCATGCCCACAGTATGACAATGGCCATTCATTTGGATAGATAGCTGGGCGCTAGTTATGCCCACATAGAAAGCTGCACGGTGTTTGCAGCTCAGTTTGTAGATAAAATGACTGCTTTCACAGGTTGCCTTGCCTTTTATGGGATAGTAAATTCCAGTGACAGGACTGGAGGAGATGGTGGTGAGATGGTCGATAGGACAGGTTTTGCATCTAGGCCTATTGGAGGGGTATGAGCCATGGGGTAAGGGATTGGGAGCAGGGATGGATAAGGACATTATGTAGGTTAGGTGGGCAGCAGAATACCACTGCAGGGGTGGGGAGGATATTTCTTATTTCAGGGCAGGATGAAAGGTAGTCGAAACCATGGCAGAGAACTTTCCACGGGTGGCTAGGCTGTAAGGAAGTGACTTTTTGGTGTGGAATGGGTGGAAGCTGTCAAAATGGAGATCTTGTTGATGGTTGGTAGGTTTGATGTGGATGGTTGTAATGATAAGGCCATCTTTGAGAAACGTCAACATTGAGGAAGGTGGTTCATTGGGTTGAGTAGGACCAGGTGAAGTGAATGGAGGAGAAGGTGTTAAGGTTTTGAAAGAATGTGGATAGTGTGACATCACCTTCAGTTCATATTATGAAGATATCATCAATGAATCTGTTGTTTTAGACAGCAAGGACTATGTTGCAGAAGGTCTCCGCCAACTGTCTGATTCTTCCAGCTACACACCCTGCCACAATGATCCCATCCCAGAAACCCAAAAGGATCTCCAGTCCCTCCTCAAATCCTTAGGACCATCCCAAGACCTCTCCCCAGAGTCAATCTCTCTCCTCACCCCTCCTACACCCCACACTCCCACCTTCTACGTGCTCCTTGAAGTTCACACACAGAACCAACCTGGACATCCCATTGTGCCCAGTTATGGTGCTCCCACTGAGAGAATCTCTGCTCTTATGGACCAACACCTTTACCTTATTACCCACAACCTTCCCTACTATATAAAAGATACCAACTATTTCCTCCAACGACTCTCCACTGTTCCTGTTCTTTTACCACCTGGTACCATGCTTGTCACGGCTGATGCCAACTCCCTTGACACGAACATTCTCAATGCTCACGGCCTACCACAATTGAACACTACATTTCGCAATCTCCTACCGACATGCAAGCCCACAACCTCCTCCTTAGTTACCTTGACAACTACATTCTCAACCGCATTTACTTATCCTTTGAAGGCATAACCAACAAACAAATTCGCAGTACAGCCATGCGCACCCACATGGCACCCTCACATGGCCTGTTCATGGGCCATCTACAGGAATCCTTCGTGACTACCCAAAATCCCAAACCCCTCATCTGGTTCAAATACTTTGATGATATCTTCATAATCTGGACTGAAGGCGAGGACACACTATCCACATTCCTTCAAAACCTCAACACTTTCTCCTCCATTCATTTCACCTGGTCCTACTCAACCCAATGAGCCACCTTCCTCAATGTTGATGTTTCTCGAAAATGGCCTTATCAGTACCTCCATCCACATCAAACCTACCAACCATCAACAAAATCTCCATTTTGACAGCTGCCACCCAAGCCACACCAAAGTCTCCTGTGGCCAGGAGACAGAAAGACCATCCCTGTTGCAGAGCTGCATAGTGTGACTCACTTCAATGACTGCTACACTGCCTTTGCCATATGGATCCTCCCCACAAACACCAGGTTTACTGAATTGTACAGATGGGAACTCTCCCTACAATATATCCCACGCTCCCGCAATCCCCCAGGCCTAAACCTTCACTAATTCCTGCCTCTGCCACCCTTCCCTTCCTCTCCCTGCCACTCTTCATCCTTACATTCGTCTTCCATCCCACCACACATTTCAATCCCTTCCCTTCCCTTCCTTCCGCACAGTCTTTTAGACAGCACTAGTGTATACCCCCCCCTTCCCCTCCTGCTTTCCGCTCCTTGCCACCTCCTCACACCCCCACCACTGGTTGCTCTCGCCTAGGATGTTGGGTAGCACAGATCGGCCACAGAAGCCGGAGACAGCGGTTGTGCCTGTGCGAGTTAGTATCTGTAACTGACAAAGGCCTAAAATGCTGAAAGTTATAATGTTGTTGTCTGTTATTTGTGCCTCTCTGCGTCTCACTGGATGTCTCTGTAGTGAGTAAGCAACATATCCTCCACAAAAATATTATTGCATCATTCTCTTAACAAAGACTGCATAAAATTGTTGAAAACTCTCCCTAAATGTCAGTCAGTGTCTTATTCGCAATCATATTAATCCTGCAGAAGCTTATAAATACAATAATTATCCACTACATGGAAAATTTGTTGTGTTCCCATATTTGTCCACGCGCACAAAATTTAAATTCGTTCTCCTGCTTCCTTTACACTTAAGCTTAAACCAGTTGGTTTATCCACATATAACAGGGCTGGGAACAAAATTGGCCCATAGACACGCAAGCCATGTCTCATTACCTTACTGCACACTTGCCCTATTGCACCACTAATCTGAGTGGGACCATTAGAGGAATGAATTCCTGTCACCTCTTAGATCACAGAACCGTTACATACAGCTAGGTTTTATATTATGCCAAAAAAGGGAATTTGAAAATTGAAGATAGAGATTGTAAATAGTAGTATTATCTCATTACTAATTGTCATAGAAAAAATAAAATAGAATTTTTTGTTTTAGAACTGCTTTAAAGCAGTTATGCTAATATGCTAATAACATTGTGCAAGCCATATTGTTCCATGTAAAATTCTTACATATTAAATCAGGGGTGGTCAACCCGCAGCCCGCGCGCCAATAAATTTTGGCCCGCGCAGCTGTTTCATATGAAAAAAAAAATTTTACTTCCATTTCATGTAAAATCTGGAAATAGCATTCCATCAAGCATCTTTCGTATCATATCGAATTACAATAGGTATTTATCATTACACTGATTCAACTATCATTAAATTTTCGTGTATATTCCTGTTAAAAAAAAAAAAAAAATAAAAAAAATAAAAAAAATAAAAATAAAAAAAAATACAGTACAGTATCTTGAGCGGCATGTGGCTGAGGTGGTGGATGATACGAGAAGTAAGAGGATGGGAGAGACAGCTTGTGGCGCATCGGACGCAGCGCGACTGCCCGCCAGTTGTGAATTCCGCGGCGGCCAGCTTTAACCTTGCAGAAATGAGTTGAGGGAGATGCGGAAGTCACCGGCCGTGCCATCTTGTTGTGAGTGCTGCGAGAGGACTGCCGGAGAGAAGGGCAGCTTTGGTAGCTGCCTAGCCTCCTGGCGATCGCGCGGGTGAGGAGAGGGAAGAAGGCCCTCGGCACGGATACTGGCCCTCGGGTTTAGGAATCCATAGCGCTGAGAATCACAAAAGAAGGTTGTATACGTGGAAGAGACCAGGAGACACCGGGAGATACCAGATAGATTTTATAATGGTAAGACATAGATTTCGGAACCAGGTTTTGAAGTGTAGGACATACCCAGGGGCAGACATAGACTCTGACCATAACTTGTTGGTTATGAACTGTAGGCTGAAACTGAAGAAACTACAGAAAGGTAGGAAAATAAGGAGATGGGACCTAGATAAATTGAAGGAACTTGAAGTTCTTAAGAATTTCAGAGGGAGCTTCAGGCAACAATTGACAGAAACAGGGGAAAATAAAACAGTTGAGGAGGAATGGGTAAAATTGAGAGATGAAATAGTGAAGGCAGCAGAGGACAAAATAGGTAGGAAGGCAAGACCTACAAAGAATCCTTGGATATCACAGGAGATACTAAATTTAATCGATGAAAGGAGAAAATATAAAAATGCAGTAAATGAAACAGGCAAAATGGAGTACAGACGACTAAGAAATGAGATTGACAGGAAGTGCAAAATGGCTAAGCAGGAATGGCTAGAAGGCAAATGCAAGGATGTGGAAGAATGTATAAATAGGGGAAAAATAGATACAGCCTACCGGAAAATAAAAGAAACATTTGGCGATAAGAAAAACAGCTCTATGAATATCAAGGACACTGATGGAAAACCAGTTCTCAGCAAAGAAGGGAAAGCTGAAAGGTGGAAAGAGTATATAGAGGGGCTCTACAAAGGAAACGAACTTCGAGACACTATTGTAGGAAGGGAAGAGGATGTAGATGATGATGAAATAGGAGATACTATACTGAGAGATGAATTTGACAGAGCACTGAAAGATCTAAGTCGAAACAAGGCCCCTGGAATAGATGATATCCCGTCAGAGCTACTGAAGTCTCTGGGAGAACCAGCCATGACAAAATTGTTTCACATTGTGTGTAAGATGTATGAGACAGGTGAAGTACCCTCAGACTTTAAGAAAAATGTTATAATCCCCATTCCAAAGAAAGCGGGTGCAGACAGGTGTGAAAACTACAGAACTATCAGTTTAATAAGTCATGGTTGCAAAATATTAACACGAATTATATACAGAAGGATGGAAAAGCTGGTAGAAGCCGACCTCGGGGAAGATCAGTTTGGGTTCAGGAGAAATGTAGGAACACGGGAGGCAATACTCACTTTACGCCTTATCCTAGAAGATAGATTAAGAAAAGGCAAACCAACATTTCTAGCTTTTGTAGATTTGGAGAAGGCTTTTGACAATGTTGATTGGAATAAACTCTTTCAAGTTCTGAAGCAAGCAGGAGTAAAATGTAGGGAGCGTAAGGTTATTTACAACTTGTACAAAAACCAGACAGCGGTTGTCAGAGTTGAAGGGCATGAAAGGGATGCAGTGGTTGGAAAGGGAGTAAGACAGGGTTGTAGCCTTTCCCCAATGTTGTTCAATTTGTACATTGAGCAAGCTATAAAGGAAAGCAAGGAGAAATTTGGAGAAGGAATTAAAGTTCAGGGTGAAGAATTAAAAACATTGCGTTTTGCCGACGACATAGTAATTCTGTCAGATACAGCAAAGGACCTGGAAGAGCAATTGAACGGAATGGATAGTGTGCTTAAAGGTGCATATAAGATGAACATTAACAAGAGTAAAACTAGGGTAATGGAGTGCAGTGTAAGAAAATCAGGTGATGCTGAAGGAATTAGATTAGGTAACGAAACAATAAAGGAGGTAGATGAGTTTTGTTACTTGGGCAGTAAAATAACAAATGATGGTCGCAGTACAGATGATATAAAATGCAGAATGGCAATGGGTAGAAAGGCGTTTTTGAAAAAGAGAAATTTGTTAACATCGAATATTGATTTAAGCCTAAGGAAGTCCTTTCTGAAGGCATTTGTATGGAGTGTTGCCTTGTATGGGAGTGAAACATGGACGATAAGCAGTGTGGACAGAAAGAGGATAGAGGCTTTTGAAATGTGGTGCTACAGAAGAATGCTGAAGATTAGGTGGGTGGATCGCGTAACTAATGAGGAGGTACTGAACCGAATTGAGGAGAAAAGAAATTTCTGGCATACCTTGACTAAAAGAAGGGATAGATTGGTAGGACACATTCTTAGACATCAAGGAATTGTGAATTTAGCGTTGGAGGGAAGTGTGTGGGGTAAAAATCGCAGAGGGAGACCAAGAGACGCGTATAGTAAGCAGATTCAAGTGGATGTGGGTTGTCGTTCTTATGAGGAGATGAAAAGGCTTGCTCAGGATAGAGTAGGGTGGAGAGCTGCATCAAACCAGTCTCTGGACTGAAGACCACAACAACACAACAACAGCGCTGAGCTCTGGTGACTGTAGGTTGGAGTCACGTAGCATGCACCTTCATTGCTGCCACAACAGCCCCAGCTTGTAGCACACAGAACACACAACGGCGTCTACAGCCCTCTTCGATCAGACAGAAGATAAGAATTCGCTGCACCGTGTGACAGAGGACACTTCAGATTGATGTTGCATTCTTTGAACTGCAATCGCTTCAGCTACTTCTTAGCAATGAAAGTTCATAGATAAATTTTTTGAATCGTCTCCAGTTACCGAAGGGTAGTGTCTGGTACACTGACGAGTTTACATATTCAACACATTTTATTTCCATTATTTTGTTTAATATAATAAGTAAATTTACATGTGAAAAAGAAAATAAATCAAACTGAGCGAATAGTAATAAGGGCACGATTAATAGCACTTGTAACTTTAAACAGAGTAGTCTTTCAATTAAAACCAGCTTTTATCATTTTACAAGATCCATGATGCTTGCCATTATTTTTAGTAGCTTGCATGTATTTTATGTATCCAGTTATGGTGGGTAGGAACACCAGTCGACATTAGAAATGCTTTCTGCCTCAGTACCAGCTTTCAATTACAGTAGTACAAAATATATAAATCTTTAATTGTAATATTGTGGTTTTACTGATGACATTTAAGGATTCCGTATTACAAATGAACAGACGTGACACTCCTAATGTAAGTTTATTCACGTGTCTTTCTCTGTTATTTACAGCAACTAATAACGTTATAGACTAGAAACGTAGAATGCTTTTCAGTAAGAATCATATATAAAAAAAGATATCGAAATTTTGAGTAAGGTTGCCAGGTTAAGAGAAGCACCAGCAATTTTTATATTTATGATACATGACGTTCAGAACTAAAATACCGATTTACTAAAGCAGTTGAATACTAGTACCAAACATTCCCGAGAGAACAGATGATGTTTCCCAAGTATGTATAATGCCGTACTTAAATGAAACACTGGTAATTTGCTAGCAGTGTACCTCTGTGGTGCCGCCATTTACTTTGAAAACATTTATTTAAAAAAAATACCTGTAATAAAAAATATTGAATTCCCTGTCAAGGAAACTAAAGCACAGTAAATAACTAAATGCGCTGCTAGACGACTGCAATAAAATCGGTCCGTTACCTTATGCATTCGGAAAGGCTGCTGAAATTTTACAAAATATGTCGTATTCTTTTATAAATCTTCAATGCAACAAAAACAACCATTGCCTTCAGGGAAGTTTTATGCATGCGCATTGCAGATAAAATGATCTGCTAATACAATGAAATGAAGAATCATAATTTAAAAGACACAATTCCGTTTTTCATGATCACCTTCTTTTTCGGGCCCTCACTGAATCATGGGACACGTAGGACGCACCTCCAATGTTTTGCGGTGTTAAACAATTTCGGAAAACTTTAAAAGTATATTTTTAGGGAGTTTTTGAGAGTTTCTTGTAACTACTTTATGTAAGTGATATTTCATTCTGAACTTCACATACAACATATATATTTTAAAAAAATTACAATACTTCGATTACCATGTGGTCTCTTTGTCAGTCTGAAGACGTAAACTTGGAATGTATTCAACTATCAAAGAAGTAGGACCTAAGAAAAGGAAAATTATACAGGAGTTGAGAACTTTTCAAGATAGGTGGACAATAAACTATTTTTTGTGGAATATAAAACAAAACCGATATGTCTAATATGCAAGCAGTCGATCCTGATTCCAAAAGACTATAACGTCATATGTAATAACGAGACTAAACATGCAGTTGTGTTTGACAATTACAAGAGACAATATCGGCAAGATATTTACAAGGGCTAATTCTGAGACAACATGCTATGTGAAAAAGTTATGCAGTAGCTCTGGTACTGGCATAAAAAAGTCAAACCCATATTCAGATGGCGAAATGTTAAAGGAATGCTTTGGGTCCGTTGTCGAAATGGTGCGTCCAAACAACAAATAGGATCTCTCAAAATCAGCCCTTCTCGTCAAACTATTACTAGACGTAAGTCCACCTTGGAAGACAAATTGAAGAACATTTAAAAAATCGTGCTTCTGAGTTTATGCTTCATTTACTAGATTTGGACAGCAGTGACCATATTGCGGTACCGTCCAAGTGGCAATTTATGTCAGTGGTGTTAATAAAGCAGAAGAATTAGCGGCATTGTATCCACCTAGGGATACCATGGCCACGAGATTTACATCCTCATTAAGTCGGTTTTCATTAAAGCTTGACAACGTATCGGGGCTAACAACGGGTGGGCCTCCAGCAATGGCTGAAAGGGATGGTTTAGTTCAGTTAACTGAGAACGAGTCCCGCAAAGTTGGTTATACATCGGTGTTAAACTATCATTGCGTTATCCCTCAAGAAAATTTATCTGCTAAATCCCTCAAAATGGAGATGTCATGAAGGTAGTTGTGAAAACAGTGAACTTTATTAAGTCAAGAGGTTTGAATCACCGTCAGTTCCAAGAAAGTTTGAAATCTTTGGATTCAGAGCACAACAACATTTCGTAATTGTGGTAACGCGCGGCGCGTGTTTAGACGGCGCGCCGCCCGTTACCAGAACTGGCCGCTCTGCGGCGCTGGCTGCACTACCGCGCTGCACCCTGCCGGCTGCGCAGTGTTTGAGAGGCACGGGGACAGCCGAGAACCTTGCCTCAGTTATGTACTGTGTGTGCTGACGAACATGTCTCCTGATATTGCTATACTGACCAGGATAGAGTGGGTGCTCACGGACATATCTATTGTGACTTTTATGTGACGGCTCAAGGTCCTAGCGACAGTGTTAGCCGGTATATTGTGTATAATTGTGTTAGTAGTCATAACACAATTGGCGACGAAGGTGGTGTTTGAATTGGCTTGCGCTCCGTCGGAGACGATGGTAGACAACGAAGGACTGGCTCCAGCGGACTTTCAGCTGCCCCCGTGGGGCCAAATCCTGCAGCAATCATTACAGACTGTAGTTGAGTCCGTTCAGCGGTTAACGATGATTGTGTCGGGTCAGGCGGACCGTTTTGACTCCTTGGTGTAGTGATTGCCGTCGGCTCCTCGGCCGGTGTTTGATTCCGGTTCTGTGTCTCCCACTACTGTGTTTCCGCCTCCGTTCTCGGGCTTTGACGATTCTTTAGAAGATTGGGACTCTTATGAAAACAAACTGCGTCATCATTTCCTTGCGTTTGGGGTGTCCGACCCGGTGTTGTGTAAGGCTTTATTTCTTTCGTGGGTCTCCCCACACATCTATCAACTTTTGCGTCAATTAGCCCCTCCTGCAGGAACCGGCTGCTTTGTCTTTTGATGAGATGTGTCGTTTGTTGTCGGCCCATTACTGCCCACGCACGCATGTTATTGCGGCGCGGGTTGAATTTTACCGGTCACATAAGAAACCCACTCAGTCCTACCGGGCGTGGGCCGCAGAGCTGCACGGTCTTAGCCGCCGGTGTATGTTCATTACTCCGACTCACAAGGAGTCATATGCTGACGATATGATTCGGGACGCAATTATCCAGCTCGCTCCTGATAGGGAAGTGCGCCAACGCGCCTTACAGCTGGAGAATCCCACCTTGACAGAAGTTTTAAACATTGCTTTTGAAGTTTCACGGGGTGCAGGGGGCCAGATTGAGAATTGGGGTGATGTCGCGGCAGTTTCACAGTCGGGCTCGGCACCCTTGGATTGCTTTTGTACGGGAGCGCCCCACTCGCCACGCGCGCGGTCGTAAACAGGCCACGGCTTCGCGGCAGGCACGAGTGGCGTTGCACACTCCCGCGCAGCGGCCCTTTTCATCCAGTCCTCATTGTTTTGTACAACATGACAGGGCTGATTGCTCCAAGCGATGGGTTACATGTCACTCGTGCAAGAAAAAAGACCACATGGCTTCTGTCTGCCGTTCTCGGCAAAATGAGCAAGACGACGAGATGGATGTTAATCTTGTCCAGACTGTTCACTCTTCGTCTCCCAAACTTTTTGTTGACGTTCAGATTTTTGACAGGGCGGTTACCTTACTTGTTGATATGGGAGCTTCCGTTTCTCTTCTCAATTATATCACATAAGTACGACTTGGTTCGCCCCCTCTGGCTGCTGTCAAGCGTTCTTTGCGTGGCTACAGCTGCCAGCGCATTCCTCTCTTGGGTCAATTCACGGCTCCCATGGCGTATAAATCTATTGTCAGGCCGGTCACTTTTCTTGTTGTTGATGACACTGTCGCTGCTAACATTTTCGCCCTGGGTGCTTTTAACGTTTTTGGTTTTTCTATCGATGATTCTGTCAACCTCCTGTCGGATTTGGTCCCTTTCTCGGAGTTAGACGCTCTTTGTCGGGAATTTTCTTCCTTGTTTTCGGTGGGCCTGGGTTGTGCCGTGGGTTTTACCGCCCACGTTACTATGAAACCGACGGCACGACCCAATTTTATTCGCGCGCGCCAGGTGACGGTGGCCCTGCGCGATCAACTTAAGGCGGAATTAGATCGCCTACAGGACTTGCAGGTCTTAACTCTCATTTCTTCCAGTGAATGGGCTATGCCACTGGTTATTGTAAAGAAGCCTGGGGGGTCTTTACGAATATGTGGGGATTTTAAAGTCACCATCAATGCACAGTCTGTGGTTGACTCATACCCCATGCCTCAGACAGACGAATTCCTTGCTTTACTTTCTGGTTCCCACTCTTTTTCGCACATCGATTTAGCGGAAGCCTATCTTCAGCTCCCTTTGGACGACGACACTAAACGTCTGTTGGTTGTCAACACTCCCTTTGGGTTATACCAATATCAGCGACTCCCTTTTGGGGTCAGTAGTGCCCCGGCTATTTTTCAGCGCTACTTAGAGCAGCTTCTCCGTCCGGTTCCGGGCTGTGTTAACTACTTAGATGATATTGTTGTGACTGGGGCCTCCCCACACGAACATTTACAAAACCTGCGGGCACTTTTCTCTGTCCTACAAGCAGCCGGTCTCCGCTGCAACTTGGCAAAGTCCTGTTTTTTCCAACCTTCTATTCCTTATTTGGGGTTTGAGGTGTCTTCAGCGGGCGTCCGCCCATTGCCAGATCGCGTGGCCGCGGTACAGTCCCTACCGCATCCCGCGTCTGTTAAGGATGTACAGGTCTTCTTGGGCAACATTGCCTATTACTACCGTTTTTTACTGGGGGCTGCCTCGGTAGCGCATCCTTTACATCGTCTGCTTCACAAGGGTGTTCCTGGTCGTCTGAGTATGAACGGGCGTTTTGCACGTTAAAGCGCTTATTGGTTTCTGCACCTTGTTTGACGGCGTATGTTCCCGGGCAACATTTGGTTCTGGCCACAGATGCGTCCCAACATGGCATTGGAGCGGTTTTGGCCCATAAGTATCCCGATGGGTCGGAACGCCCCATTGCGTATGCCTCTAAGACGTTGATGGCGACTCAGCAACGGTACTCTCAAATCGAGGAGGCGGCATTAGCCATTGTGTATGCTTTGGAAAAATTTCATTTTTACTTGTATGGGGTCAAATTTCATCTTATTACTGACCATAAGCCCTTGGTGTCTCTATTTCACCCTACAGCAGCGCTTCCCAACAAGGCAGCTCATAGGTTGCATTGTTGGGCTCTCTTTCTTTCCCGTTATAATTATGAAATCCATTTCCGTCCCACGGCACAGCATGCTAACGCGGACACATTATCGCGCCTTCCGGCGGGGCCTGATCCTGACTTTGACCGAGAAGAACTTTTACGCTTTTATTTGGATGAGGAAGCTCAGGCTACTGTTGATGGTTTTCCTATTATGGCGTCAGTGTTGGCCAAGGCGGTGTCGTCAGATCCCGGGCTGCGGCGTGCCCTTCACTACATTCGAGTGGGCTGGCCTGACGCCCTTCCATGTCGGGCTTCAAATCCCCTCCGTAACTATTATTCCTTCCGTTTTCACCTGTCTGAATGGGACAGGGTTCTCCTTTTGGCTACAGACGGACAGGCTCCGCGGGTGCCGATTCCGGCGGATCTCTGTTCCAAAGTGCTTCAGATGCTTCATGAAGGACACTGGGGAGTATCCTGCATGAAAACATTGGCTCGCCAGCATGTGTTTTGGCCCGGCATCGATGGTGACATTACGGGGCTGTTGGCTAAGTGCTCGTTGTGTGCTTTACAGCAGGCGGCACCTCGGGCGTCTCTCTTCTTGGCCGCAGCCCCGACAGCCGTGGGAGCGGGTGCACATAGATTATGCGGGCCCCTTCCTAAACTCTTATTGGTTTTTTCTTGTAGATGCATACTCAAACTTTCCATACATTTTTCGTTGCCATACCATGTCCACTGCAGTAACTATTCAGTCGCTGCCTAAGGTTTTTGCTTTGGAGGGGTTTCCACACACACTCGTTTCAGATAATGGCACCCCTTTCACTACTTCTGTTTTTCAAGATTTTTGTGCTCGTCTGGGTATTCGCCATATTACGGCCCCTCCGTTTCATCCCCCGTCTAACGGCGAAGTGGAAAGGTTTGTGCGTATGTTTAAAGCTCAAATATGTGACTTCTTGCTCTGTGGATGATGCCATTATCCGTTTCTTGATGTCGTATCGGTTCGCTCCGGCGGGGGACCGCAGCCCGGCGGAACTGCTTCATGGCCGGCAACCTCGCACTCTCTTTCATTTGTTGTTGCCTCAGCCACCGACTGTGCCCCCACGGCCATCAGGTCGGTATATTCCGAGGTCGCTAGTGTGGGCGCGCGGGTTTGGCCGGTATCCTCGTTGGCTGCCGGGTAAGGTGAAGTCATGTCTAGGCCGTCGCCTTTCCACTGTGGACACTCTTCGTCGACACTGGGATCAGTTGCGACCACGACTCCTGGCAGATTCACAGGCGCCTCCTCCAACCCCACCTCCTCCGGGCCTGTTTCGCCGGCATGCTCCGTGCCAACATCTTCGGGGGAACCGACTTCTGCACTGCGTGCTGTGTCCGCCCGAGCTCCGTTGGTGGTAAGGGCGCCTTTCCCGACACTGGCACCAGTCCCAGCAGCCACATTCCTGAGCGACGGGTCACCTCCACCTTCGGCTCCCCTCACTGAGCATCCGGCACTGGACAGGGGGGAGGGAGCCACCGCTTCTGTGGCTATGGACATCCAGACACCGGAAAGGACCATGACTCAACCTGTGAGTAATGAAACTGCTCCTTTTTTATCTCCAATTCTGGGGGCATACGGTGGTACCAGCCACTCTTGGCACAGACAAACAGGACATTATCAGCCATATGGGGTAGTACCAGCCCGACACTGGCAGCCAGAGATGGACGAGGCCTCACGCATGGACGTAGCCTGGGTGCGGTTGGCACCCCTGGACATTACACCGTAAAGGGGGAGGATTGTGGTAACGCGCGGCGCGTGTGTTTAGACGGCATGCCGCCCGTTACCAGAACTGGCCGCTGTGCGGCGCTGGCTGCACTACCGCGCTGCACTCTGCCGGCCTCACGGCGTTTGAGAGAGGCACAGGGACAGCCGAGAACCTTGCCTCAGTTACGGACTGTGTGTGCTGACGAACGTGTCTCCGGATATTGCTATACTGACCAGGATAGAGTGGGTGCTCACGGACATATCTATTGTGACTTTGATGGGACGGCTCAAGGTCTTAGCGACAACATTTCGTAATTGTGGTAACGCGCGGCGCGTGTGTTTAGACGGCGCGCCGCCCGTTACCAGAACTGGCCGCTCTGCGGCGCTGGCTGCACTACCGCGCTGCATCCTGCCGGCTGCGCAGTGTTTGAGAGGCACGGGGACAGCCGAGAACCTTGCCTCAGTTATGTACTGTGTGTGCTGACGAACATGTCTCCTGATATTGCTATACTGACCAGGATAGAGTGGGTGCTCACGGACATATCTATTGTGACTTTGATGGGACGGCTCAAGGTCCTAGCGACAGTGTTAGCCGGTATATTGTGTATAATTGTGTTAATAGTCGTAACAGTAATATACAGAAATAAGGTGGTTAACCCGTGAAAAAAAATTTGAAACGAGTGATTTGAAGCAATAAATATTACCATTCTTTGAAAGCAAGTCAAGAGCTTTCCGAAGATAAGGAATGTCTTTCAAACTTTGCGTTCTTGGCTGATATAACTAGCAACCTAAATGATCTTAATGCTCAACTCCAAGGAAAAGATCAGCTGATTAATGTCATGCATGATCTTATTTCCGCATTACAAATGAAACGTTGGGGAGCAATAGTTATAAGCAAAAAATCTTCACACATTCTCCTACACTGTTAAACAAATCGGACATCACACAACGGTAACAATTAAATACGCTTCTTTAATGTCTGAGTTGAAATACAAATTCCTAACCTTATTTCAACATTCAAGAAACATAGCCGGTTTTTCCTCTATTTGCTATGCCACTGTCTGTAGACATCTGTTCACTACTGGTACGTTTACAAACTGAATGCTGAGAAATGCAATGCGCTGCACAATTAAAAGAGAAATCTTATAAGTTTTTTTTAAATTTTTTTTTATGTTCTATAAAACATATTTAGACGAGAAATATCCAGCATTTTACAAACGCGCTATAAAATGATTTCATTATTTGGAAACACGTGTGTGTGAGTGAACAGCTTTTTAGTAGGATGAATTACATAAAATCGTATATGAGAACACGGATTACTGATGTTCATCTGAAAAAATCTTTTCGTGTAGCAACCTAACTTGATGTCAACAATGACTGACTCACTTCAGTTGAAACAAAGCCAGACACCCCCAGTAAACTGTCTTTCATAAAATTGTATAATAATTTGTACAATAAATGTTCTTTAATCACATTTGTTGTATATTCTTTAAAAATTAATTAATATTTCTTGTTTTTTTGTTCACAAAACAAAAATCGGTAATGCGGCCCGCGGCGTAATCCACTCTGAAAGATATGGCCCGCCTGCTGTAAAGGTTGGCCACCCCTGTATTAAATGAAATATAGAAATAATGGAAAATACAAAATGTAGTTTATGTAGGCAGATGTAGAATAAACTATCACACCTACACGTGAAAGAAAACAAAAAGTTACTTGCTTGTACTTCTCTACCGACTGTATCATGACTAGGTTCTTTACAAAGTATATCAGAGAAACATTTCATTACTTTTGATTCTTTGAAGACAAAGTTGTAACTAGTACAAACAGTTGGTACACAGAGGTGGAAGCATTTATCAGATCATCATCATTCAAGCTGTCCAGTAATCATGACTTATTTACAAACATTGTTGAAAACATCTTTAACACACACATGAATTGAGCCCAATATGAATATTCCTCTTGAGAAATCCTTCATAGGGTTCCTGAACAGTTTTAAAATACTATAATGTGTCTTTAAAACAGGAATTACACTGCAAACGATACAGCAAATATTCTCGAAAATGTCTCAAAAAGATATGTGACACTAGCAGCAAGCGTTATTGGTCCCCTACTCTTCCTCGTGTTTATAAACGATTTAGGAGATAATCTGAATAGCTCCCTTAGACTGTTCGCGGATGATGCTGTCGTTTATCGGTTAGTGAAGTCAACAGAGGATCAAAAGCAACTGCAAAGCGATTTAGACAAAATTTCTACTTGGTGCGAGAATTGGCAATTGACACTAAATAAAGAAAAGTGTGAAGTAATACACATGACCACTAAAAGAAATCCGCTGAACTTCAATTACGCGATAAATCAGTCAAACCTTAAGGTCGTAAATTCTACCAAATACCTAGGAGTTACAATTACGAACAACTTTGACTGGAGAGAACACATAGAAAATATTGTGGGGAAGGCGAACCAAAGGTTACGTTTCATTAGCAGAACGCTTAGACGATGCACCAGCTCCACCAAAGAGACTGCCTACATCACACTTGTACGTCCTCTCTTGGAGTACTGTTGCCCCTTGTGGGACCCTCACCAGGTGGGACTGATGGAAGATATTGAGAAGGTTCAGAGAAGGGCAGCTCGTTTTGTTTTATCACGTTACGGGGGGGGGGGGGGGGGGGGGAAAGCATCACAGAAATGTTGCACGAATTGGGGTGGAAATCATTAAAAGAAAGACGTTATTCATTGCGGCGTGATCTGTTTGCGAAGTTTCAATCACCGACTTTTAGTTCTGAATGTGAAAATATTTTGCTAGCACCCACCTACTTAGGGAGACATGACCATCCCAATAAAATAAGAGAAATCAGATCGAAAATGGAACGATTTAGGTGTTCTTTCTTCCCGCGCGCTATTAGAGAATGGAACGGTAGAGAAAAGTTATGAAGGTGGTTAATGAACCCTCTGCAAGGCACTTAAATGTGATTTGCAGAGTATCTATGTAGATGTAGATGAAACTGAAATGTATTTTACAAAATTTTCATTTTCTTTAATACCAGAGAACGTAGGAGAATGGGTGTTGGCAACTGGACAAATATTGCACTGTAAGCCACAAGAAACAGAAGTGCCGAACAAGGTCATGGCAGTCTGAAACCTCACTTGGCCTGCCCAGTTGGAACTCTGGCCATTTGGCCTTTGTGGCTGGCCCTGATGTACTGTATACATCACCAAAGAAGACTTAACTTAGTATAATTTTTCCAAAAGTTGCTTGGTAAGCACTTCATGGTAATACCTTCCCTATTGATTCCTTTCTTTAGTTTAGTAATTTTGTTTTTCCTGTAGTGGTTATTTGTAGTTTAGCATAATTCAGACATCTGCATATAGTGCAGATAATACGAGGTTGTCTGTAAAGTTCTGTGAATGGTCTCATATTTTACAAACCACACTGGAAATTATGAGTTGCCTGCGCATACACATTGAGAAACATGTCAGCAAGTGCTCCCTATCATGCAAAGCACTGCAGTGATGCGTGACCCAGCTAACAGGGTCAGTGTTACAACTCTTGTCATTGCAACATTATGGAGTGCAAAATGGAGCAACATGTTATCATCAAGTTTTGTTTCAAATTAGGCTAAATGGCAATGGAGACCCATGGGATGTTAGTACAATTGTATGATATTGAAACAGTGAGTAAAAAGGGTGTGTGTTTGAGTGGTTGAGGAGATCTAACAATGTGTGTACTCGGTGTTTCGAGTGATTTCACAAGAAGCATTTGCTGAAAGTTTCCAACAGTTGTACAACCAATGTCAGAAGTTTATCGAAGCTAATGGCTACTTCGGAGGCCAGGAAAGTTATTTTATTGTAACTAATGTTTCCTATGACCGTTCGCCAAACTTCTCAGATGCACCTTGTAGATGTGTGTTGCTGTATACATAGCTGAATTGTAGATCTAGTTTCGTTCTTTTTTATAATTTTTTCTGTCCCATGTGTTTGTCAACCTTACCACTCTGTTATAAGAAAGTTTTCACTGTCTATTATAGTAACAATTCCATTTTATGTCACTAATAAACATCTAGGTTTATATCTAATAGCACTCTAAATTGCTTTTCATGGTGTATAAAGAAATGTCAATTTTTGTCAATGCATAAAGAAATTACAAACATTAACCACCAGAGACATTGTGATCAATGGAGAAAATTTGTAACCAAATGGAATCTGAATGCAGGCATTGTGCTATATGGAAAATAATGTTTTAAGCAGTAAAATTTAATTATAGGATCCCCCTTGCATTTTTGTAGCTTATGTATAATACATGTACAAACAGGCAGAAATAATTCACCAGGAGCTTTATTTATTACGCAATAAAAGTTAGCTGAATTTTGAACTATTATTAGCACCAGCCGTAACAGGGAACTTTATAGGAAGTAGAAACTTTAGACTATGTGAAATTAGCAAATAAAGTTGGAAAATTTTGCATTTTGAAATGAAAATTTTGCATTCATTTCCCTGATTTAGCATTTATATTTTTCAATATGTTTTTGCATTTATATAGGTATATAACAAGACAAATGCAAAATTCTTACCTTATGGTTTGGTTATTTTTCTTTTTCACTTGTTAAACAGTTTTCTTTGTAAAAAACTAGAGAAAATTTATTATTCTATTTATATAACAACACCATAGTGCTGGTTTCCAGTCAATACACACACAGTCCCATATACAAATTTTCATTCGTTATATGCAAGCACTGAAGTTGTTTTAATTGTGTCCGACTTCATTGACCACCTCTTGTCACTCAGAACTAAAATGTAGGCCGAGAAAAACCTCTCTGCATCGACGCTTTTCACAGGTGCCCAGTTGCTGATAATGTAAAGGGTAAAGCAGTCAACAATCCGAAGATTGGTTTGAACACCACAGTGGTTTACTAGGCATGGTCCTGTCTGGAGGTGGTATGCCGTTGCCTTTCTCCGACCTTCGAACTGACTTACCCAGGCAGTTATAGGGGGACCTAAAGTTTAACGTGGGTTCCGAACCATGGTGCAACGCGGTATTTTTCACATGAGCAATATTGCTAGAGGTGAAAGAAGTGGAAAGTATCAGATAAAAATCCTAGGACCTGGCGGGGATCGAACCCGGGACCTTTGGATTTATAGTCTGGCACTCTACCACTGTGCAACCGAGTGTAGCACTTGCAAATTCTTCATATTTTAGACTTTCACATACAAGAAGCTGCACTATGTCAGGCTTCTCATTTCGTCTTAACAACAAGATGACGGTGGAATGAGATATATGCCTCAATAAAGCAGTCAGACGAAATGCTTTGAAATTGCAGAATTGTCCTAACTAAGTTTACAATAGCAAAATAGTTCAATCAGTTTTGCACCACAAACTGCAGGGTTCAAGAGCTCACCGATGTTTTTATAAAAAATATTGGCTGGATCTGGTGCTGTGTGTTAGCTTTCGTAAGCTTCTCACTGTTGCATATTTGAGACAATTTCTAGCAGACACTTTCTGTGTTCCGTTTTCGATTTTGTCAAGACAATGAATGACACCAGCTGAAAAGCAACCTCCCAATCACATATTCAGTAACAGCTTTATGCTCTCCAGTTCCTCCTACAGCGAATGAGTGAACGGGTAAGTTGTGCTTTCAAACTAACAATGCTAGCACATGTGTCGCTTACAAATTTGTACTGCAAACATACCAAGTCGAATGTAGCTTCAGTCTTCAAATGATCCAAAATGAGCTGAACTGAGGCATTTTTATTTTCAAACGACATGAAAAAGTCAATTATGGCAGACAATTGTATGTCCAAATACAGCACAGCATGGAACCAACTATTCCACCTGGTAATTACTGGATGTGAGAAAAGTTTTCTTGTCAGGTTAATAAATTTACCTTCTAGGAACTGTAGGTACGCACTCTTCATTTTTCGAAAATGTAAAAACGCCATTTTCATCTTACTAACAAAAAAATTGAGATCCTTCAATTCATTCATAAAAACACCCGAAACTAAGTTTATTTTATGTGCCCAGCATTTGAAGTGAATCAAATTGTCTCCTGTCAATATTTTTAGGCCATCAGAGCAGGACGCCATGTACGCAACAGAGTCTGAAACTAAACCTACAATATTTTCGTATTTAATATTTTCGTTTTTTACCATGTCTACAATGGGGTTGGGGCAAGTGCTTCTGTTAGCAACCTCTAAAAAGTTGCTCGGAGGCAGATACACCTTTTGTTGTGATGTTGTGCAAAATAAAACAGCAAAAACACATCTTCCATTTTTGTCCACATTTTGTTGGCGTCAATCTTAGCTTGAACATCCTTCACTGAATTTTTTATTTCTTCCTTCATTTCATCACTGAAACTTACATATTCTCGTTGAAGTCAATCTGAGCTGGGTATGCATCCAGCACCAGGTATATATTTATTTAAGTATGGCCTTACTTCAGCATTGTCTAGTTTTGTCAGTGGAATATTTGCTTTTAAGCACATTTTCACTATTTCATTCTCAGTTTTAGCTTTCTTTGCACTGTCCAGCATCTCAGCAATACCAGCCTGCCTTTTAGACGATGATAACGAAGTCACTGCACTTGCTTTATTTGTCACGTGTTTAGCACTTTTTAAGTGTTTGTCTAAACTGTCCTTCTCCTACTGAAGTTTCACGTTGCAAAAACGGCACATCAAAAATTTATTGTCGTGAAAGTAAAATCCTTCTTTTGGATACGCACTGCATCGCGCTTGTACACTTAATTTACTTCTACCCATTTCGTAAAACACTTCAGAATTTCAAATTAATTCACACATTCACTAATCAGGAAGACTGAGCATTTGGCGAGTCGGTTTAAAAAGCCCGTTTAAAGACACACACACACACACACACACACACACACACACACACACGAGTGACGAATCGCTGCAATTTGTTGCATGTGATATCCCTGCAATCCGTTGCTACCCTCCACCTCACCACACACGAGCAATAGTAACTATGCTACTCAATTCGGTTTTCAGTCGCTTTGCGCCTACAGAAATGTTGCAAAAAACCGCACTGCTGACTACCATGACTATAAATAGTGAAAAAGAGAGTTAGTTCATATGAAACGATTAGGCTCTTCACTGCAGCTTTGTTGATTTGCTGTGAACAATTAAATACTCTCTTAATATTATGGTACATATGACTCATTCTGTGTCGAAGTTAAAAATTTTAATAAAACATGCAATTGCTTAATATATAAATAAAAATTATCAGATGGAACTCAAGAGTTTCTTGGTTATTACTATGAATGTCCAACCAATTCCAGTACTATGAGCACAAGCTTCAAAACGCTAATCACTTCAGAAATTACAGGGTGCACTTTGTATTTATTCTTAGCATAAGTGAAAACACTGGCCTCTATTGCTCAGCGCAGTTTTTGATCCCCGAATAATTATTCATTCTAAGGTTAAGTTATTACTGAACATGGAAGAACAAAACTAATCACAAACAAGGCTGATAATTAAAGAAAGGAGTCACAGGCATATTGTCACCCATCACTGCTAAGCATCCAGGCAGCCATATTGCATCGACGAATTGCATGTGATCTGCCAGATTACATGGGATTACCACGCAATCAGCGACCGATTGGTGTGATTTGTTCACACATGCGATCTACAAAGCAATCGGTCGTCCATGCGACGGATTGCTGTGATCTGTTGCTCATGTGTGGGGCCCTAGAATCCTCATTCCAAACTCTCTGATTAAGACATCACCATTCTAAAGATGCCGTAGCTACCTTGCATAAATAAATACGAAAAATGTAGTTTTACTTGCATTTTAGAAAATCTTGTTCAGTAAACATAAAAAATCAATGGCAAACATTCTAATAAAATAAAAAAAGTTATGGAAGCAAAAAGTGTGAATACTTACTTCATTTAGAAAAAAGAGCTGCCAAATTCAATTCAATCTAACCTCCTTGGCCACAAATTTTGAGCAAGACAGCCATTAAAGAACACAGCAGAAATCTAAAAGATGTATATTTTGTCACCTACATATCAACAATTTTTAGTGCAAGGACACTGTACTTCTGAGTAGGGGATGAGTGTACAAAAGTGAAGAGAAGTTATACTGTATCATTAAATACATCCATCATCATTCTCCCAGCCGACAAGGGATCCACGACTGTGGTACTTGATCGGAGGGAGTATGTGGCTAAGGGACTGCGTCAGCTTTCCGACAGTACCACATATAAAGTCTTTCATGGCGATCCCATCCCTGATGTCTAGGCAGAGCTTCAAGAAATCCTCAAAACCTTAGGCCCCCTACAAAACCTTTCACCTAACTCCATTAACCTCATGACCCCACCGACACCCCGCACACGCACCTTCTACCTACTTCCCAAGATTCACAAACCCAATCATCCCGCCCGGCCGCCCCATTGTGACCGGTTACCAAGCCCCTACAGAACGAATTTCTGCCTACATAGACCAACACCTTCAACCAATGGCGTAGCTATGTCACCAAGGGCTCCGGGGCAAAAATGACATTGGGGCCCTCTTTACACTAATACTGTACAGATGCAAGAATACTTCATCATCAGCTCCTTACCGCCCACTGCAAGACATAATAAGGCAAACCTAAATACCACTAAGTAAATTATTATGTGTCACGCAGCAGATAATATTTAATCGTACTCTCTAATATAATTGTGAAAGTTTGTTTGTTAGTTATGCTTTCACGCAAAAGTGATTTGGATGAAATTTTGTAGAGGGATAGAGTTCGACCTGAGTAGGACATGCAGATGAAAATGCCACATGGGATATTTTTCGTCAGCGGTGACAGCAGGCGGACTGTTGTCAGTGTCGCTAAACTACTACGCTGTTGGCTCATTTCGTTGATAGCCCAGTCAAAGAAGGAAAAAATGGGAAATATTTGTGTAGGATGGTTTCGTCAAAAGTAAGTTGCCGGATTTTGTTTGATTAAACACTTTCAGTTGAGCCGTGCCCCTACCAGGCTTTTTGAAGTATATGTTAGTGTGTGGCCAGGAAAAAGTAGTAGGTAAAATAACTAAGTCGATATCTTCGCTTATTATCGCGACAGTGGGGTAGAGGGCAGCGTTTTGGTGCACAATTCGCTATTGAGTCAAAGTAATTATTACATGAAACTTCTGATCCGTGAATGTAATTAAACCCTTAAATGGCAGAATAAACAAATAGTGTGCGGGGGAAACGTACCTTAAAAGATTGAGTGAAGTGCTGAATTCTCACCATTACTTTAAAACACAGTGAAGTTGTTTGTTTTTCAGTTAGAAGAACTGAGCAGAATGCGGCGGAGGGTATAGTGTTAGTATGGAAGTAAATTGAAGAGCGAATAGTTCTTATGGTATGGGAAGGCGCCGTTCCCAGAAAAAAGACACAGAATGCCGAATACATTTACCGCTTACCATTGCAAGGTAATGTGTAGAAAGGTATGTAGATTCTGTTCGGTAGTCCTATGAGTATTAACGCATTTGTGGAAAATAAACATGCCTGTTTCCTGGCGCAACGCATTTTGTGGGAAATACACACTCTCCAGGCCTGTGTGTGCAGTACGTCATCTGTGATTTATGATGTGCTCTGTGGAAGGGTCGGTATAACTTGAAATTTCCTTTTGCGACGTAATTGGGTAGACATTGGGGGCTCGCTTTCTCGCTATTGGTTTTGCAGGCGCACAAAGAACGGCACTGCTTGACCATTCCAGCGGTCTGCCCTTTCCCGCACCTTCTGCCCTCCCCCCCCCCCCCCGCACCCCTTCCTGCTGTCACCTGTCACATCCCCACAACAAATCATATGCCCAATACTGTTCTACTGTACTTAAATATGTTGTATAGATTCTGTTTAACAATACCTATATTAACATATTGGCTGCCAAAGGTATACTTGGGTTACCGACCCCAGGAACCATTTACTTTTTTTTCATATTCTGCTTTAGTTTACTTGAAGTGAGCTATTTAAGTACAAATAAGTTGAAAATATTGCAATTAAGTACTTTAGGTATTTTTTGTTTGTTACATAAGACTCACATGGCGCCAGAGTATGGTGCCAGGTGTATCATTTGCTATGTCGCTAATAATTTTCGGTTGGTACTCCTGTAAGTCTTTCATTCCAGAACATTATTTGCGTACAGTACCATTATTGTTTTTCTGCATTGTTACTACAATCTTTATTCAGTGTCGTTTGCTCCGTAAGGTAAGGCAAAGCAGTCAATAATCCGAAGATTGGTTTGAAGACCACAGTGCTTTACTATGATGGTCCTTTTTGGAGGTGATATGCCGTTGCCTTCCTCCGACCTTCGAACTGACTTATACAGCCAGTTATAGGGGGACCTACAGTTTAACGTGTGTTCCAAACCACGGTGCTACTCGGTATTTTTCACATCAGCAACACTGCCAGAGGTGAAAGAAGTGGAAAAATCCTAGGACCTGGCGGGGATCGAACCCAGGATTAGTAGTCTGGCACTCTACCACTGTGCAACCGAGGCGCACATTACACAATGATGATGTAGCAGGAGAAAGTGTCTCGTAGAAGTTATGTAGATGAACAAAGGCATGTACAGAAGCTTTTAGATGAAGTTATGGACATAAGAGAAGAAGATGAAGATACTACTGAAATGGAAAAATAAGAGGAATGTGTTGATGTGAGTACTGTTCATGGGGAGGAAGAAGCTGAAGTTCAAACTAAGAGGAGCAAAAAAAAAAACCAGCAATGATAACTGACTCTCACCAAATGAAGTCCTATATTGTCTAAGGCGGGGTGTGAAATGGTACAGGAAGCTTTCAATTGAACTGTTGACAGGGTCAGCACTGGTAAATGCTCTTGTGATTTACCGATACACCAACAACAAGATCATCTCAATCATAGAATTCAAAGGGGAAGTGACTTTGAGATACTCCATACAGAAGATGCCGATGCCCCTGAGAAATCTTTCACCGTAGTCACCGAGCTGCCTGCAGATTGTGATCTTGTGAACATGGGAGCAGCAAGTCATATGTACGGATGCTACGAAAAAATGAAGAATGAATTTGGACGAGGGCAAGAGTGTTCCTTCATAAAGCACAGTGCATGCAGCTGTTAGAGATACAAAGTGGAATTACCCAATGTTTTCAGTCTGTTTCATTGTTGTTGCAATTAGAGTTGAAGAATGTAATTAAAACCGTATGTGATATACAATCTACTGTATAAGTAATGTGTAACACCAAATAATAAATTATAATAACAAGTAAACTCCAATATGATTTGGCCATGTGAGTTATATATAATTCACGATTTCAGGTGTCAATAATTACTCTTGAGCTCTTGAAAACTGGAGGTCACGAACATAATTTGTTACTGGGGCCATAACGTACTGTAACACCAAGTCACAGTACGCTACTGTGAGTTGCAACTGCACCACGGAGCTTTAAATAGAAATATGTCCGTGAGTTGTATTTACTTCACGTGACCCGAAGAGAAGACTTGCTGTGACTTATATTTAACTCACGTGGCAGCCAATGTGTTAAAACATTGTTTTCTGAAAGTTGGGAATGTTTCTATTTCTTGTATACCATTAGTCCTTGAAAAAAATTCATAATTATTTTTCGCGCCTCACTGTGTATCACGAACATAATGAGTGGCATTTTTCAAGTCGTGGTGATTTAGTTCGTGTTTCCTCATGCACCAAAGTCAGAATGAAAGAATACCTACTGGAGTAATACAATGCTTCAAACTGTTAGATTGCAGATGTTGGCAAATATGTGATTTCTGATCGGTAATTATCGGTAATCGTTTCCGTGAGTGCAGTACATTATAGTAATAATATGGGTACACCATTAAAAAGTTGTCAATTTTATTTCAACAATTATTTTACAATCTTGTCCTTGCTTTGGGTTTTGCAAAATCATCAATAAGGTCTGTTAAAACTAGGCTTGATACAGTCTTGTTTTCGATAGCTATGAGTGCCAAATGTCCGAGTCGAGCTTGAGCCATACTATACCTCAGATGCGTTTTGATAATTTTTAATTTTCTGAACGAACTTTCGGCTGCTGCAGAAGAATAAAAATGCGGTAAATACTTCCGTAACTTCACATTCTAATAATGCATTTTTTTTAATTATAATTTCCTTACATAATTGGCGAACTGTCCATGTTGGGGTCAATTTCGGCAGGAGAAATTTAAAGTCGAAATTCCTTCATTCAACTAAAATATAATATATAGTATAACGTCTATTATCCGAAGTAATTTGGGAACACGGATATTCGGAAAACCGGTTTATTCGGATATTCGAACTGTACACTTCTATTTTCCAATAAGAAGTACTGTACAGTAAATGTATTTACACTGTATTTGGAGGAGCGCGATCCTTCACATTGCACGCCGCAACACTTGGAAGACGCAGCTGTTGCTGTGAGCAGCTCTGATGCTGCCGCTACTTCTGCCGACTGAAGTGTGCCGATTGTTGAACACATTCACTGGCAGCTTCGCCTGTCAGCAGCGCCACATAGTGGCGTCTTGTGGAGGCCCAATTAGAAGCATTGTTCCGCCAGCCGGCGGCCCAGTGCGGCTACTGTGGAGAACTTGGTTTGGGGGGAAGGGGATATGATGGAAGATAGGGTGGGAGGGTAAAAAAAATTGAATAAAACATTCGATGCTGTACTGCAACGTTTTTCGATCGTCGCTCACGAAGGCCGAGGGGCCCCTGGAGCTCGGGGGCCCCGGGGCACTGCCCCGCCTAGCCCTATCATAGCTGCGCCACTGCCTTCAACCCATCATGTGCAGTCTCCCATCCTTCATCAAAGACACCAACCACTTCCTCGATCGCCTGAAATCCTTACCCAACCTATTACCTCCAGAAACCATCCTTGTAACCATTGATGCCACTTCCTTATACACCAATATCCAACATGCCCAGGGCCTTGCTGCGATGGAGTATTTCCTTTCACGCCGACCACCCACTTCCCTACCTAAAACCTCTTAAAAGGGAACAGCCATGTGAACCAGGATGGCCCCCTCGTACGCAAACTTATTCATGGGACACTTAGAGGAAGCCTTCCTGGATACCCAAGCCTGTCAACCCAAAGTTTGGTACAGATTCATTGATGACATCATCATGATCTGGACACAGAGAAGAATAACTCGAGAATTTCCTCTTCAACCTCAACTCCTTTGGTCCCATCAAATTCCCCTGGTCCTATTCCAAATCCCATGCCACTTTCCTCGATGTCAACCTCCATCTGTCCAATGGCTAACTTCACACATACGTCCACATCAAACCTACCAATAAACAACAGTACCTGCATTATGACAGCTGCCATCCATTCCACATCAAACGTTCCCTTCCTTACAGCTTAGGTCTTTGTGGCAAACAAGTCTGCTCCAGTCCCGAAGCTCTGAACCAGTACACCAATAACCTAATAACAGCTTTCACATCCCGCAGCCATCCTCTCAATCTGGTAGAGAAGCAAATTGCCAGAGCCACTTCCTCATCCCCCCAAATTCAGAACCTTCAACAGAAGAATCCCAGAAGTGCCCCTCTTGTCACTGGATACTTTCTGGGACTGGAGCGGACTCTGAATGTGGCTCTCCAGCAAGGATACGACTTCCTTAAATCCTGCCCCGAAATGAGATCTGTCCTTCATGACATCCTTCCTACTCCACCGAGAGTGTCTTTTCACCGCCCACCTAACCTCCGTAACCTCCTAGTCCATCCCTATGAAATCCCCAAACAACCTTCCCTACCTTCTAGCTCCTACCCTTGTAACCGCCCCCATTATAAAACCTGCCCTGTGCACTCTTCCACCACCACTTACTCCAGTCCCGTAACCTTGAAGGTGTATACGATCAAAGGCAGAGCCACTTGCGATAGTACCCACGTGATCTACCAACTGACATGCCTGCACTGAAGCGTTCTATGTGGGAATGACCAGCAACAAACTGTCCATTTGCATGAATGGACACAGACAGACAGTGTTTGTTGGTAATGAGGATCACCCTGTGGCTAAACACACCTTGGTGCACAACCAGCACATCTTGGCACAGTGCTACTCCGTCCGGGTTATTTGGATACTTCCCACTGACACCAATCCTTCAGAACTCCGGAGATGGGAACTAGCCCTTCAGCATATTCTCTCTTCCCGTTGCCCACCTGGTCTTAACCTCCACTAATTTGAATTCCCGCCCACCATCTTTGCCTCGGTTCTCTGGACAGAGCCTCTGTTTCTAGTGGCATCTCCATCTAACTTCTATAGTATGTCTGCCTAGACATATGTTTGCGTCTGTGTAAATGTATGGGTGTGTGTGTGTGTGTATTTGTTCACCTTCCTTTTCTTCCCATGACGAAGCAGCTAGGCTGCGGAAGCTACAATGTTTGAGTTTTTTTGTGTGTGTTTTATGTTTCTATCGGCGAGCCTGCACTTTCGGTAAGTCAAACAATCTATATATATGAAGTCCACTTACCAGGCAAAGGAGCACAGGCAATAATAGTAACAAACACACACACACACACACACACACACACACACACACACACACACAAGCTTTCGCAGCCTAGCTGCTTCGTCAGGCAGAAGGGAAGGAGAGGGGAAAAGGAAATGATGAGGGTTTTAAGGGAGTGGGTAAGGAGCCATTCCAATCATGGGAAAGAAAAGTTTTACCTTGGGGGAAAAAAAGGAAGGTAAACAAATACACACAAACTCAAACATATCCAAACACAAACACACCTAGGCAGACATACTGTAGAAAGCAAAGAAGTTGGACAGAGATACGTCTTGAGGCAGAGGCTCTGTCCAGAGAACCGAGGCAAAGATGTTAAGATGGTGGGTGGGAATTCGAGTTTAGCGGAGGTTGAGACCAGGTAGGCAACGGGAAGAGAGAATATGCTGAAGGGCTAGTTCCCATCTCCGGAGTTCTGAAGGATTGGTGTCGGTGGGAAGTATCCAGATAACCCGAACGGTGTAACACTGTGCCAAGGTGTGCTGGCCGTGCCCCAAGGTGTGTTTAGTCACAGGTATTAAGGGAAGAGGTTTTAGGTAGGGAAGTGGGTGGTCGACGTGAAAGGAAATACTCCATCGCAGTGAGGCCCTGGGCATGTGGGATATTTGTGTATAAGGAAGTGGCATCAATGGTTACAAGGATGGTTTCTGGAGGTAACAGGCTGGGTAAGGATTTCAGGCGATCGAGGAAGTGGTTGGTGCCTTTGATGAAGGATGGGAGACTGCACATGATGGGTTGAAGGTGTTGGTCTATGTAGGCAGAGATTCGTTCTGTAGGGGTTTGCTAATCAGCCACAATGGGGCAGCCGGGATGATTGGGTTTGTGGATCTTGGGAAGTAGGTAGAAGGTGGGGGGTGCGGGTTGTCGGTGGAGTCATGAGGTTAATGGAGTCACGTTAAAGGTTTTGTAGGGGATCTAAGGTTTTGATGATTCTTTGAAGCTCTGCCTGGACATCAGGGATAGGATTGTCTTGACAAACACTGTAGGTAGTGTTGTCTGAAAGTTGACGCAGTCCCTCAGCCACATACTCCCGCCATTCAAGTACCACGGTTGTGGATCCCTTGTTGGCTGGGAGAATGACGATGGAATGGTCAGCCTTCAGATCATGGATGGCTTGGTATTCAGCTGTGGTAATGTTGGGAGTATGATTAAGGTTTTTCAGGAAAGACTGAGAGGCAAGGTTGGAAGTAAGGAATTCCTGGAAGGTTTGAAGAGGGTGATTTTGAGCACGAGCGGGTGGGTCTCGCTGTGATGGAGGACGGAACTGTTCCAGGCAAGGTTCTATTTGAGTGATGTCTTGGGGTGCTGGATCATTAGTAGTAGGATTATTTTTCTTCGTGGCAAAGTGATATCTCCAGCCAAGACTACAAGTATAGGATAGTAAATCTTCGACAAGAGCTGTTTGGTTGAATTTGGGAGTAGGGCTAAAGGTGAGGCCTTTGGATAGGACATAGGTTTCTGATTGGGAGAGAGGTTTAGAGGAGAGGTTGACTACTGAATTGGGATGATGTGGTTCCGGATTGTGTGGAGTAGGATTTAAAGGTTTGAGGGGGAGTGGAGCTGGAAGTGGGAGATTGAGTAGATGGGAGGGACTGGGTTTCTGTGTAATAAGAGGAGCTAGAGGTTCATTGGAGAGTGTGTTGAGGGAGTGACAAGGAGTTGGGATAGTTTTTTTGAGGTGGAGGGTGGCATGCTGTTCCAGTTTGCGGCTGGCCTGTAAGAGGATGTTCTGAACTGTAGGTGTGGATGCAGGAGTGGAAAGGTTGAGGATTTTGATTAGGGATAGGAGTTGTTGTGTTCATTAGCAGAGTTGATGTATAGCTTAAGGATTAGGCGGGTGACGGCTGTGGATTGTTCTGTTTGGAATTGGTGTAGGGCTTGATGAAAGTATGGGTTACAGCCGGAGATGGGAACTTTTAGTATGAGGCCCTGGGGGGTGCTGTACCGTGTCGCGTCCACAAATGGTCACCGGCTCGGCCAGCATGTCTTCCCGCAGCTCGCCAGAGCTGACGTCAGCAGTAGGGGCCGCGTGCTTCGGTAGAGGACACCATAGGCACCCGACCGAAGCGTGCGCAGCCACAAGACCCACTGTATTCTGCAGCGATGTAGTGCCTGCAGACAGCCAATGGCAGGAATGTGTACCTATGCAGTGACGGCATGTAAGCCTGCGCAAGGACCGACAGCACTGAGACATTGTCTGACAACGCGGAGGAGCCGCCATCTGCTGCAGAAGTCTACGCTGTCCAGGAGGTCGCCGCTCTGCCCAGCTGCAATGCCGCGCCTCGCCGACTGCTGGACTTCTACACACCGCCTGGCCCGGCCTCTGGTCACTGCCGTCTTATTCTTGCTGAGTATTGTGTGCCTGCACACACGCAACCCTGCTACACTTTCTCTTTACAGTGTGTAGAGCCTCGTAGTAGATTGTAAGGAGACTACCTCAAGAAAAAGCAGTTTAGTTGTTTTACTTAAAGCAGAAAAAATTGCAGGAACTGTAAAACAAGTCTTACCCAGTGGTCTCTGTTATTTTTGTATTGACCCAAGGAGGGAATTTTTGTTATCTGTTAAGCACAAATAAACTCTTGTCAGCTGTATTTATTTTGTGCTCAATTCACAATATAGCAGGGAGTAATGCCAAATATATATAAAAAAAATAGAAAACGGATGACTTACCCAAAGGACAGGTTCGTCAACAGGCACAAATAAAATCACACACAATCACACATACAAGCTTTCGCAACCGTTGGTCGCTTATTCAGGAAAAGCGGAAGGAAGGAGAGTAGAAAGGAAAGGATACGGGTTTTAAGGAAGTGGAAAAGCAGTCATTTCAATCCCAGGGGTGGAACGACTTACCTTAGGGGAAAAAAAAGGAAGGTAAACACACACACACACACACACACACACACACACACATCCAAACGCAAACACACCTTATGACAGTATGCCATGTCTATCCACTGCTTACATGTTGGTGGTTCTATACCTGCATCAGAGTTGTGCTATGTTATATACACACTGCAGCAATAATCTCAAATAGGGACCTTTGAATCACACCTTATACTTTATAGTTATTCAAAAGAAATACAACGAAGTTCAAATATAATACTTTCATGTGTATGCAGTAATTGTGTTAGAATCTGTAATCTAGTTTCGTTAGTGGGATAAGGTATCTGTATCATAAATAACTTACTGTGAAAATAAAATGTAATTGTAATTTATTTGTGATGTTAACAGGATGTATAAACTTTGAGTACTCCTTGTGCATTGTTAACCTACCAGTGATTTATCCACCTCAGCCAATTACTTTATTACAGCTTTATTCACAAACTCACTGACAATATGTCCCAATATTTAATCATATTCACCTTAAATAAAGATGTCTGACAAGCCTTCAACACACCAGATTTACAACAGAAATACCAATTGCCCAGCATACATCAAGCATTTATGAGCTACCAAATAAATATGCATGCCCTTTTTTTATTTACTATCACACTTAACCAGAAAAATGGAATGTTAACATAGTACACATTTTAATTCGATGAGTTGACAATATGAGGCTGAAAAGTTGTTAACATATAGTATAAAAAGAGAAAACAACCTCAATAATGATATGAAATGTTAACTACAGCAGTAGGAACATGTATTAAAGCTACATCCGCAGAGCAATTTGTACTTGTTCTTGGCAGTCTCTTTGCAACAGGAAATCCCGCCTGATGAAGTACTGATGATGTATTTCTGAAGATGATCTTTGTTCAGTAATTGGCACACATTACAGTTCATTTTTAACCTGATCACACTCCTCTGTTACGCAAATCTTTCACCTTATATATTCGTACTAGCCAATGCTCCGTTGTGTAGGCTTCTTCTAAAACATCAAGTTCAAAATCTTTATTGCCTATTTCTGCACTTCTCACCCGGTCATATCCAGGTGGCTTTCCTGTGAAATTCAAATAAAAATAGTTAATTTATTATGTAACTATAAGACATTAATCAGTTCTAAATAATTTTAAATTTTGGCCATGGTACAGGTTACATATACAGAATATTTCTGAAATAACAGCTGAAATGATTTAAGAAAATACTTTATTACTCTAAACAGATAGATTGCCTGGCCAGTACTTACTTTTTTGCTGTACCGCCGATAGTTACACACAGAAAAAAGGAGAAAAATAACAAGTTTTTGGAACTGTGTTCCTTCTTCAGGTGGAGAGAAGGGAGAAATAAGGAATGGGAAAGGTAATTCACGACCGAGGTAATGAGGATGGTGTAAATCAGAGATACTTGACAGTATTCCTCTCTCTTTCTCCCCCCCCCCCTTCCACTTGATGAAAGAAAATAGTTCCGAAAGCTTGTTATTTTTGTCCTTTTTTCTGTGTGGGCGGTACAGCAAAAGGTAAGTACTGGCCAGCCAATCTATCTCTTTGGAATAATAATTTATCATCTCTGAGGAGAATTTCCATTATAAGAAAATACTTTACAGTTTACAGTAATTATTAATCCATCTTGGCAAAGATGTTACAGTATTAGAAATACATCATTTGTTAAACACTGAAATTAAATGAATTGGTGTGATATAATGAGCAGATTCTTCCACCACTGAAAGAAAATGTGAGGGTGATGAGTAGCAAGAATAAATTCTTCATTAAAGATTATGAGAAGATACAGGAATAATGCAGCCAAACATTTGAGATGTTCCACTAGTTAACTTCAATAATCTGTTCTATAAAATTGGACCCGAAATGTTCCCACTTTCATTGCAAACCCTGCAAATCATTCTAATGTGCACTCTTAAACTACATTTTGGAAACAGCCCTTTAAATCATTTTTAAGAACACTCAAGTTTCTCACGTGTTTTTAGCAGGTATCTAAAAATAAATAGGCAGTGGGAGGACCAACTTTTAAGGGACTAACAGGAAAATGAAGTATAAGACACCAATCAACTTCATTTCATGAACAAGCCTACCAAATGAGTCTGGTGAGAAATTATTTAAAAAGAAACAATAAAAATTTGCAAATAAGGAACCATTTTATTTTCGTACTCATAATGTGTTTCATCTTTCTGACAAATCTTGAAATGAATACATACAAAGACGTGATTTATTCACTTCAGTAAACTATCTATGAAGGTGAGCAAAAAGGGAAAGAGTTAGTATATAAAACTAACGTTCAATCATAGCTACTTTAAATTTGTGAATTAGTATCACAGTTGCTATCTTCAGCCAGTTTTGAGAAGAAGCATACACTACAAAAATATTAGACCACTTGCAATTAGGCAATATCAGAAAATATCTTTTTCAAATTCTCATTTCAATACAATTTTTTTACCTATCTTAATAGTGTAATTTTGAATCTAATGAAAACTCAAAATTTTAAATCAAACTTCAAATGTCTTAGCATCACCATAATATCTAAATATAAGATATTTTAACAATTACAAAAAGATAATTTTCTTTTTTCCACTTGTTTTTCATTTAATGCCATATGCAACAGCAGCCTCTAGATCTGATGGTTCGGCATCTCCACTTCTATTGCTACACTCCAGCTAGCATACATTGGACCAGAGTGATTTCTCCATAAACCTTACTTTCAGTTTCTCCAAGGTGCTTAGTGGGTTCTTTGAGCAGCTGATCCTTAAGATTTCCTTTTCCTTATTTTCTTGCAATAAAATTGTTGACAATCTGTTCAGATCAGCCACAGGATTAACCTTCAAATGTTCTGTTCTTTTTTCCATAATCATCTTCCTTCAGTTTTCTCTAACATCTTTTCCTGCTTATTTTTTCGCTTCTAGTTAACTTTTGTACAGATTTGTAACTAACAGCAGAAGTTTGTCTGTAATACGGAGCAAGTGTGGCTGACGATTGTAAAATTTCATGCCACATTAAATATTTAACCTTGAACTTAGCCGGGTTCACTTATTTTTCCCCATCACGCGTTAAAACATGAGCAGAAAGAGAAAATCCTCTTTCTACAAAAGCACTACCATGAAACAAACATTATAAACAAATTCTTTTCACAACCTTAGTTACAGTGGGTTATGTTTGAAACAGACCTTAAAATAATAACATAGGACCAATTTTTATCAATTGTCCGGGCACCTTCAGTTATTTCTAGTCAAATTTCAAAAGTTTCAACTCATCCACATCAAATAAAAAATAATTGCTCATCACTACAATTTTGGCCTAAGAGGATGTGCTTCTAAATTCTCTAATACTTCAGCAAAGTTAAGAGTAAATCACATTAAAGTTGATGGCACTCCATAGAAAAGTCTCCCAGTGTGTTTCCTTGCCCCAAGGCTGTCAATGTCTCTTACCATCACTCCCTGCACTCCTCTTGACTGGAGATTTCTTGTATGTTAGGGAACTGAAAATGAATCTGCTGAGACAAATGTTGAATCCAATTGCAACATGAAAGATGACTTGCTTAAATTTCATTGGGGTTATTAAACTACGACTATGTTTCATTAAAAACAGGTACCTTTGGGATAAAAGAAACAAAGAACGAAATGCTACCTTTCAGGAAAGGGGGGGGGGGGGGGGGGATACTAAGTACCAATGGGGCTGCCCCTAAATATTCTACATGTTAAATTTTATTTCCTACTTTAAACTGTGTCACACTTTTCTCCCTCTAGAATAAGTTCAAAGCCATTTCTGAACTGAGAGAAGTCAAGATCAGGTTGTGGCCTAAAATTATCCACATACAGATCTTACACTAAAGATCTGATGAAATCAATGAAGCCCAAATCACAGTTATTCCCTAAAATATAGTACAAATATTCTGATACATTGTAGACACTGACGTTACAGTCAGCCAGTTAAGCAGATCCATTAGCTGGTATCCTCTCACCTTTTCTGTTAAACAGGTTGATTAGAAACAAATCTCAGCATATTAGACTGGACAGAGAAGTTTTACACACATTGTTACTCTGTCAATGTTACAACAACTTTCAACTGTGCAGAATAATGCCACCTACCTCCTTCTGTGTAAACCTGTCCAAAACGGTAATAACACATTTTGTACATAAGACAATTGAGCAGAGTGGGTGAGCCTTCCTTGTCAACTCTGAACTCTCCAGCAGGTGAATAATAATCCCATTCTTTAATGTGACTTCCACGATCTGTACTGCCACCAATACGAACCATCCATAGAAATTTGTTTATATCTGTAAAGGAATAATAACGTGAGCATCTGGTTCTTTTGCACAGCACCACAGATATACCATTGAAACATGAGGTCAGTTAATTCAGAGATTTTCAACAATGCAAATTTTTAATTTTAAACATGAAGTTCATTGTGCAGATATCAACACTCATGACAAGTTTTGAAAAGCCTCACACAAAAGAAAGTGCCATGATACTAACCATCTGAAGAGTATCCAGTGAGGCCCCCAAATATAACTAAAACGTAGTCCACATCTAATTCTCTCATAATTTCATATGCTTTATCCTCCGATGAGGCCATGGCTTGACCAACTCTTGAAATGTGTGTATTGTTCCATGTATTGTTATCAACTAAAATTGTTCTGTTAGCCATTGCTGTAATTTGATATCCATAATCCCACCAAGACATAACCCGTGCATCCTGCAATTGTTTGTTAAGGCAAATACACTTATTCAACAAAGACAGAAGCATCTTCCTCTATAAAACTTAGAAGTGTAAGAAAGAACTGAAGTATTAGCTTTAAAGGCACTGAAGTATTACAACAGTAACCTCTACATGATTTTAACAGTGCTGGAACAAACTGCTCTTTCTCTCCCTCCCTCTCTCTCTCTCTCTCTCTCTCTCTCTCTCTCACACACACACACACTTGCAACCTTTTTGACACTCATTTGGGCACTTCTGTAAAATATTAACCTCGCATGAAATGATGTGCTTAATTTCATCTTATTTGCAGGTTACAGATATGTGACTATACTATTATTAAACAATAATATTAAGTAATAAATGGTCATTAAACAATGTTCATATAGGAATTAGCTAACCTCTGGAGTATTCATCCTCAACCAATAATATGCCTCTCTGAAGTCATCAAATATTATGCGTGAACCATCATGAGATCGTGCTGACAATACAATACTTGGGCTGCTGTATGCCTCAGATGTCACCCACGTACAATGAAACGTATAGGAAACAAGCAGAAATGACATCACACAAACAAAAACAGTGGCAATCTGTAAAGAACAAACACATAATAAGTACACCATCAGAATTTTATAAAAAATATAAAGACAAACACAGTAGTTCATTAAAGAATAGCAAAAAGTAACTAAATTGTTAGAACATTGCATACATGAATGGCATATCATTGAACATTTGTCTTACTCTGGATGTATATACAAACAAGGGGGGAGGGAATCCTCAATTTGTCCAGGATCTCCCAGTTAAAAATACACTTTTTCCCAGATGAAAACAATTTTTCCTGGAGAAATACACTTTTTCCGTTATAACTCACAATATACTCCCGATTCTAACAGCAAAACATATCAATCCTTTACAAGATAAATGCTTCATAAATCAGCATAGAACTTCCCATGATTAAAATGCACTTCCGGAGTCAGCGGTTATTTTCATGACGTGTTGATGTTGGTGACAGCGCCACAATTGATAAGAAGTGCAATTTACATCACTATTTAAATGTTTTAAACTTCATTTTACATATCAGAAAAAAGACTACAATTATTATATCTCAGTTAATGATAAAGAAATGTATTGTTAATTAAAATCCAACTTTATTTATTTATTTTTTTAGCTAAATTTATGAATGTAGTCTTTTCATTGGCCATCAAAGATGGGTGGAGCTGGCAAAGGGGTGGAACCTTAGCTATTTAAGAGCAGTAAGCCTCACTCCAGCTGCAGTGAAGCTTTAGTAGACTCCGAAACACCTGCCCAGCTCCATAACATCAATGGGTATTACATTGTTTTATTTTATTTCTCTTTCAAGTTACGGTAATGTTGACACTAATGTATATTGTTTGAAAGTCCTCTAAATGTAAGTAGGATACATTTCAGAGATACAGTTCTGAAAATGGTCCTAAATAAGGACCGAAACTAGTTGACTAAATAAATAATTCATTGCACTCTAGACTGTTTTTACATATAAATTTAAATAAGAGTGCTATTTGATAATCCCACAAAGTGAAACAAAAATGTTTCCAAAAATATGTGATACGAAGTAAGAACGGCCAATCAAGAGTAAGGTAACAACCTGTGAGAATGTTTTTGTCACTTTCTCTGTTTCGTACATAAAGTTTGGGTGTATTTAAATTTTTTCATGATCAAACGAACTTTTAACTTATGAGAAGGTAGTTTATTTCTCTAAGTAAAATACTTCGCCGATTTTTGAAAAATGCTAAAATTTTAACAATGTTGTTAGACGGAAATCAAATAGAACAACTTTTATTGCACCTTCATGTTTACACTCTCGCTTGCCAAAAAATATTTCACAATTTTATTCAAATGAGTCAAGATTTTAGAGTATGTTGTTAGGTACGAACCTAACACAGTGAAAGCACCCAACTCCTCATTGGCTGTCCCCAATTCCTGTAATTCTTTTAAGGATAATTATACTTTTTGCCATTATTATTCCATAATCTGAAATCTATCTATTAAAGAACTAAAAAATATGATAAACAAATCCTGAAGCTTTGTCTTTTTCAACGTTTGCTATCCTTTAAGATATAGTAAATACAAGTGTTCCATGAAAAATTTTAAAAATGACGTAAATGGTTGGTTTTCAGAGCTTAAGTCATTTTAAGTCATTGGTCCCCACAGTCTTACACGTTGAATGGGAGTCAAACAGTTCATAATTTAAGAAATTGCTAGCACATACTCAATGTTGACAATATATCTTGCATAAAACGCCAGTTTATTTTGTGGGGGAGATAAAAAATACAAATGCAATTACTTTTGAATGGTAGGTTTATTTATTTATTTGTTATTCTTTCATTTTTGTTACAGAACTGTTCAGCAATAAAGTAAAGATTTTACTGGTAAATATAACAGAAATATAATATTTAACTGATACCTAAAAATTCCTGAGCATTTCCTGAATGAAAAAAATCCAGTTTTCTTTCTGAATCTCCCACGTAATATACACCCGGCAACTATTCCAAAGCAGAAGTAGGGCTAATAAATCTGAATCACAGGAAGCTGCACAACTGCCAAGTAAGCAGGAGACCTGGGTCCAAAACCTGACCTTGACACAAATTATAATACAATGCTTCAGTCTACTTACACTCCAAATGGGCAGTCAACGTACATTCGATTATCAATCTTTTATGTTGCTACACATGTCCTGAACATACGTTCATAGTTTGAAGTGTGCAGCAAACAAATATCCACGCCTGAGGTGGGATTTGAACCCCCAACCGTAGTGGCCTTGTAGAACGTGACGGGGGCGCCGCAGTCCCCTCGGCCACCGAGGCCGGCTGGAGCAAGGAATTTGCATCAAATTACGCATGAAAAAACAACTGAAATGTTGACAGTGGCAAACCATGAGTCTGCTCTAACTAAAAAATTTTTTACAAGTGGTACATGCCCTTCCAAAATGGCCAAGAAGATGTCAATGACGAACCTCACTCTGGACACCCCAACAGATCAACAACATACAATAATGTAAAAACTGATAAAAAATTATTTTGGAAAATCATGAAATTACTGTAGGAGAAGTTCGTAGGATGTTGGCAAGTTGGATGTAAGGTGGATTGGTTCGTGTTATGCAATTATTTCAGATGTTTCGGGCATGAGATGTGTTCCAAAACTTCTCCATTTTGATCAGAAGAAATGTCACATGAGCATCACTGTTTAATTATGTCAATGATGACCCTGATTTACTGAAAAGGGTTAGAACTGGTGACTAAACATGGGCTTACTGTTATGTCGTGGAAACGAAAGCCCAATAACTACAATATAAGCATCCAGGGGAGCCAATACTGATAAAAGCAGGCCAAGTTCGTTCAAATGTCAAAGTGTTGCTCAACTGCTCCCCCCCCCCTCCTCCACTTACAGTGGCGTAAGTGCATCATGAATTTTTGCCTTAAGCGTTTACAGTCAATAAGCAATAATACCTTTATGTTATGTGCTGTTTACGAGAAGCAATACACAAAAAAGTTGGGTATTGTGGAAATTATGATGCATGGGAAAATTCAATGCATAGCTTTTGCATCCCAACAGTGTAACTTCTCATTCATCATTGCTTGTTTCAGATTTTTGGCTAAAAATACAAAAATCATGCCTCGGTCACAATATTCACTGGATTCGGCTCCCTGCGACTTTTCTGTTTCCAAAACTGAAGAGACCTGTCAGAAGATGAAGTTTTGCAACAAATAAGAATCAAAACTACAATGGTAGAAGTACTCAGGGCTCTATCAAAAAGTGCTTATGAGAAGTGATTCAAGGATTGGAAGAAGCATTGCCACAAGTGTAATGTATCTATGGGGGATTTCCATCCACTAGTGCCATCACACTGTGCCACCCAAGATGACGGCCGTCTATGGCACGGTACAAAACCACACTGGCACCTTTGGGTCAATGAGGTACTTGGCAGAACAACAATGACAACATTAAGTGATGCTGATGGACCAAACCATCCCTTCAGCTTCCATCTTGCCCACGGTGCTACACGTCCCATCATCAAGATAACGAGAGAGAGAGAGAGAGAGAGAGAGAGAGAGAGAGAGAGAGAGAGAGAGAGAGAGAGAGAGAGAGAGAGAGAGAGCGCAACAGTACCTCCACTTTGACAGCTGCCATCCCTTCCATATTAAACAATCCCTTTCCTAAAGCCTGGGCATCCGTGGGAAATGTATCTGCTCCAGTAACGAATCCCTCACCACCTACAACAACAATCTATCCAATGGTTTCCTCTCCCGCAACTAGCCTACAGACCTCGTCCACAAGCTGTCCATTCCTCTCCTTCCAACAACAATGTTCCTAACCCCAGACCACCCCCTTAGTCACCCAGTACTATGCCTCAACAAATTCCTCTGATAGGGCTATGACTTTCTCAAGTCATGCCATGAGACGAGATCATCACTCAAAATTGTTCTTCCCACACCACCCAGAGTAGCCATTCACCGTCCTCCCAACCTCTGCAACATCCTCATCCAACCTTACATCATGCCAAAACCACCCTCCATACCTAATGGTTCCTATCCCTGTAACTGATCCCAATGCATCCTCCCACTACCACATAATCCAGCCCCACCACAGGAAAAACCTACCCCAATCAAGGCAGGGCCACATGCGAGACAACACACGTCATATCCACTGACATGTGTCCATTGTGCAGCCTTTTATGTTGGTAGGACTACTAACAAATTGGCGGAAGGGATGAATGGTTACAGATGGACTGTTTGCCTGGGGGACACACAATATCCTGTAGCAGAGCATGCCCTCCAGCATGATTGCAGGGACCTTGCCACATGTTACACATGTGCCATTTGGACACTGCCAACCAACACCAATCCCTCAGGTGTGTGTGTGTGTGTGTGTGTGTGTGTGTTTCAATCTTTCCCTGTTAATCAAAAATAGTTTAGAACCCCCCACCCCCCTCCACCCCTTCCCAGCATCATTTAGTTCACTCATCTTTTCTTTTCTTGTTTCCTTTCTTTTCTTCTCTTCTCTTTACTGACACAGTACCTCTGACTTCCACAGTCCTAACACCATCCTCATGACCTAGGCCATGAATTACCTTTCCCTTTCTTTCCCATTCCTTTTTTTCTTTTCTGTTCCTTTTTTTCCGCCCTTCTCTCCACCTGAAGGAGGAACACAGTTCCGAGAGCTTGTTATTTTCCTCCCTTTTTTCTAGGTGTAACTATCGGCAATACAGCAAAAAGGTAAGTACTGGCCAGCCAATTATCTCTTTTGAATAATAATTTATCATCTCTGTGGAGAATTTCCATATTAATTGAATATCCAATATTTTATACATTAACTGGAAACATGAAAGTCCTAAAATTGTCTTCTATTTGTATTGTGCCTAAGACAGTACTTTATGTAACAAAACCAAGAGAAATTTGGTAAGCATTAAGTACAATACATTAACAACAATGGAAAGTCCAGTAAGGAATGTTAATAATCATATGTAGATAGGGAACAACTCACCATAAACACAAATGTCGAGCCGCCAACAGACACAAATAAAAGACACACAAACTCGCAAATAATTCTAAATTTTCGGCCGTGGCCCCCCTCCTTTCTGAGGAAGGCCGCATCCAAAAATTTAGGATTCTGTGGATGTTTGTGTATCTTATTTGTGTCTGTTGGCGGCTCACTGTTTGTCTTTACTGTGAGTTGTTCCCTATCTACATATTATTATTAAGAACAATACATTCCTGGAAAAATACTAGGGTTCTTCCCCTTTCTGCCAGAGGAACATACTCATTAAAATTTTGTCTGAAAACCTAGAGCTCTGAATAACAAAGCAAACCTTTATTTAACACTGTTATTTATAGACCAGGCATTTATTTTTCTTACCTCACTCTTCATAACATAGTTGCTTTCAAATTTTTTGCTTTTCTTATCAACATTCTTTGAGGCATCTATCTGCTTCATGTATGTGGTTAGCATGGCAGAGACAGCTATGCCAGAGAGAACACACATCACAGGTGCAAGTACCAGCATTAGACGAACCATAACACCCTGGTAAAAAAAAAAAAAAAAAAAAAAAAAGGGAAGTAATTGGTAAAAATTAAAACATTGCATACTCTGTGTATATACACAGGTCAGAGATAGTACAATACGCATGAGCACTTAAAATACGCACTTTTCAGTTTATATGCCAGTCTTACCAAGTATTTTAATTCCCAAATAAACTAGCAGCTCACAATGGTTTTCATCTTATTCAAGTTCATAACCAATATCACTAGGCTCTTTTCTATATTACCACTATGCACAAACTCACAACAAATGGAATATTAAAATCCTTTTCTCACTACGGCTTTGATAAAACTTAACATGCACAGTATAGATACCAATTATCTATTCACAATAATTTAGCAATGGCTCTCATATTACATATGTAGTAGGTGGAATTTCCATAAATATGCTAAAAACACATTAGTTAAATACAGAATGAAGCATTAAGACATGTGGTTGATTGCTGTTTTCTTGTTTGTAAGAATCATCCTGTATTTTATACACAACAGACTCAAAATGTCAGTTTTTGAGAAAATAGCATTAACTGTACTTAAAACTCCTTCAGACTATAGTGTACGAATGAGAAAAAATTATTTTTAAATAATTATATTAAACTTATAATTTTGATACTAAGAACTAGTGTTTGAATTTAACACCATTAATAGAAACTAGTTTTGTCTGATTATCACCTATGTGAGTGACATTACAGTCTGAAGCAAGAGCTTAGAGGAATACAATTTCACATTAAGCTTTTTTGTGAATGTCTATTGTTCCAGAAGCAACTAAATTATAAATTACTATCTTTAAGACTCTCTGGGAGTTTCTGACCTGTTGCATTTAGATGTGAAATGAAGCAGACATACAATTACCACCTTCTACTGTTTTCATTTTTCCAACTTTACATCGGATTATATTTAATAAACAAACTACCTGGATTAAGCTGCACACAGAGGAATCAATTCTTTCACTTTCTGAAAATCTTTAGTAATGTACATGTTTTGCTTATCAGCTGAAAACAGGAATAAAATTATTTTCTCGTGCATCGTTTTGTAGGGTTGTCAGCGAGACAAAGTCTCTTGAACGTTATTAAAATATAAAGAATGTTACAAGTCATTAAGTGCACTGGTTCTCAAATAGTGGATGAATAAAGTCTGATTACCATATTTACTTGAATCTAAGCAGCAATCGAGTCTAAGCCACATCCAAAAAATACAACTCAGAATTCAAGGAGGAAAACAGTTATAGGTCTCATTTTGAAATTGAAACAAGTGTGTTTCATTCTAACATGAGATACAAATTAGAGTGTTTTTAGCAGAAATCTTAAAAATAAATAGGGACTTAAGGGACCAACATAAAAAAAAAAGAGTACCTAAAGAACTTTTAAGGGACCAATAAAAATCAGGAATACAAAATGCGAGACATCAATTTTTTTTTTATGTTTATGAACAACCCTACGCAATGACCCAATTTTCTTTATTTATTCAATAAAGAAATCTTGATTGTACTTTATTTCTTTACTGTTAATGTCTTCTGCCCTTTTGAGACATGGTCAGAATTATATAAACACAAAGTTTAGTCTTAGGGCTTTAATATTTTGACTTCATGGATTGATTTATGCACACCAGCAGACACAGCCAGTGATAGAAATCGGCGTAAACGATAGATCGCTATTCAGCAGGTCTAAAGAGAGACCGTTGTTTTTTGATGTCAATCGATACAGGGTTCCACATTTTACTCAAGGGAAAACCTTTGTCTTTGTTTATAATATTGTCAGAAAGACGAATTGCGATTGTTTCTTTTAAAATGCAGTCTCAATAGCGAGACGCAGAGGCAACCATTTCTGTCTCGTCATACTTCATTTTATGTCCCTCAGTAAGACAATGCTCAGCTACAGCAGATTTCTCTGGCTGAAGCAATCTTGTGTGTCGGTGTTCAGTACATCGATCTTGAATTGTTCGGATTGTCTGACCGATGTAAACTTTCCTAAGGATTGAGGAAACCCGGCGTATACAAAATTCCTTGTCACTGTGGGAAAGTTTACATCGGTCAGACAATCCGAACAATTCAAGATCAATGTATTGAACACCACCGACACACAAGATTGCTTCAGCCAGAGAAATCTGCTGTAGCTGACCATTGTCTTACTGAGGGACATAAAATGAAGTATGACGAGACAGAAATGGTTGCCTCTGTGTCTCGCTATTGGGACTGCATTTTAAAAGAATCAACCGCAATTTGTCTTTCTGACAATATTATAAACAAAGACAAGGGTTTTCCCTTGAGTAAAATGTGGAACCCTGTATCGTTTGACAACAAAAAACAACGGTCTCTCTTTAGACCTGCTGAATAGCGATCTATCATTTACGCCGATTTCTACCACTGGCAGCACTGAAACGTAGAAGGCAGAACTGTCCATTCTTGTGCATGCGTCCTCGGCCTTCCGCGAAGTATAAAGGGGCCCCCGCTCGCGGCTTGTGCTCAGTCTCATCGAGTCAATGTACCAAAACTGTCACCTGAGGATGTCGGCCAGGTGGACCACCGAAATATTGTGTCAAGATGACGTATTTATCTGGCAGGAAACCCGAGAAGAATATTATCAATCATTACGCTGGAAAAGCCTATGTAGTCACTGCAATCAAGGCTGTTTTTAATTTGCAAATTATCACAGTTGCTAGCTTTAGCCAGTATTGAGTGGGAGAATATATACACAACAAAAATATTAGACCACTTGCAATTAGGTAATATAAGAGTAAGAACTCTTGGGGGAAAAAATAAATAAAAAGGAATAATTGGTTTGAAATCTACAGTATCTTATTCCACATTATCTGTCATCTACAAGTTAAAAAGATGTTAACTTTAATTTCAATAAAAATTACTTGCCTGCTCCACTAAACTTAAAAGTACTAGCACATGCAAATCTCATATTTACATCTAATCATTAATAAAATATCATAAGACAATGTCAATCCGACAGTAGTTACTATACTAATTAATTCTCTTGAGTGTATTGTTGCGACTTTCACAGCCACAGTTAACAACCTACCATTCCACCAGCTTACCGAAGTGCTGTAATTCTTTTGCTTACATAAGGGTTTTAGCACAGCTATGAAATTCAGTGTGGCACGACTGACACCCACATACAGTGGCTCAGAATAATGTAGTACCACCGTCGATCTCAGTAGCTGAACATTTCCTGATCACAGCTGAAATGGTAGCACATTTCTCAGCCTGTCCTGCCTTTGATCGATATTATTTTCTCGGTAGGAGTCGCAAATTGTCTTCGTTGGAGCTACTGCCAACATTTACGAACTATTTCCATGTGTCATTTCTACCATGAAAAATGAAGAGGAAAACACGCAAAAGTTTCTGGCACTGTGTAGCACTTTCTCCACGTATGCTTCCTCACCCGCTAGTCGACAATGTCATACCGTCACTCCCTTCACCCCCTTTGACAGGACACTTTTGTACATGCAGGAGCTGAGAAGGGACAAAAATGTTGAGACAAAGGTTGAAGTCAGTTGTAACATGAAAAATGCCTCAGTTAAGCTTTATTAGGGTTATTAAAATAAGACAAAATTCACGTTATAATTTAGGGGAAAAAAGATACCTTACAGACCAAATTGGAAAAAAAAGGTAACTTTTACGTACTTTTGGAAAAAAGGGACTTAGGGACTAGTGGGACCTCCACTAAATACACTGACATTAGGTAGAATTGATGATACAGTTACACTTGCTGGGTTCGAGTCATAAAATTAGCAGTCGAGATTTTGGTGAAAATACTTTATAAGTGTTGGTGGTAGTTGTCGGTAACAGTGGGATGAATCATGGGATGCACACGTGGCAAATTATGTGGTGTTCAGGACAGCCTTAAGTATTTCCGAATGAAAACAAAGTCTTGTTTCCGTCTTACTTTGGCAGTGCTACTATGTGCAACCTAACCACAAACTCTAAAATCACGAAATCTTTGTAGAAACATATCAATACAATTCTGACAAGTGAGTGTGTGGATGTGTCAGCAGTCTTATGGTCGGAATGAGACAGGAGACATACCACATTTTGAAGAAAAATGAGATTAAATATGAGATTTTGATTACGCAAAAAGACAACATTGTTTCAACAGAATGCTTCGCCAAGCTATCTTAATGACTCATAAGCGATGTTTCTAATGATTAGTGTTTTGTAATTAAATCACAAGTAGACCATCAGTGGATCAGAAATTTCCTGGCAGATTAAAATTGTGTGCCAGAACCAGGACTCGAACCTGGGACCTTTACCTTTCGCAGGCAAGCACTCTACCACTGAGCTATCCCGAAACGACTCATGATCCGTCCTCACAAGTTTACTTCTGCCAGTACCTCGTCTTCTACTTTCATCGTCCTCACAAGTTTACTTCTGCCAATACCTCGCCTTCTACTTTCATATCAGCGCACACTCCATTGCAGAGTGAATGTTTCATCAGTGGATCAGTTTGCATTGTGACAATAATTGGCAATTGCTAATACACACTGCCAAAAACACCAAACCAAATAATCACTTCAATTTTGGGTATAAATTCAATCCATCTTTTCTCCCCTATGTAGAAACACATGTGAATATTTCTGAGTTACAAAACAGTGTATTTTAAAGCTATGCTACTACGTTCTAGCATAATTGCAAAATCAAGACATATTCACAACTACCAACTCATACAAAAATCCCAAAGCCTTATCACATAGTTGGTATTGATGTAAAGAAATTTATTTTTTATGGCTACAGTTACTTGAAACACTGCTACATTCGTAGATGAACAATACCTATTTTATATGTCCTTCGTTGCATTGATTCATTTGTGTTGCACTGGTTCAGTGGCTGAAATTCAGTAAAAGTAGACTCATCTTCTACCATATTATTTGTATTTTTATTAGTGCAGAAATTTGGCACCTGGTGACCTATTTATCTTCAAAAGTTTCAAACAATACTCCAAAAAGTAATAACGCAAAGCCCAAAATAGAAAATACAAATTTAAAGACAATAAGAAATACTCCACTTGAAGATTTCTAAAAAGGAAATGAACACGAAAAATTAGTAGTCCTGCATCACATAGCAAACACTGCAAAAGATGTTAAGTCACTTTACATTATGTGCAAATTCCAAGTCATTTTGCTTTAGTTTCAGATATTGTGTTTTATACAACCTTTGCCTAACCTTTTGTTTTATTTGAACATGTAATAATATACCCATTTCACAGAGCCATATAAGACAAATTACAAAAAATATAATGAGGATATCGTAGATGTGATGAGTCATTTAAGTGTTGGACCATTTTTAATCCAATTACACAAGGCTGAAAGGTTGTGCAAAAGTATTCACAGGATGTTTCTGAATACATTTATTTTGCACGACGCAGTTCAGTTTCCCCCCTTCTTTGTATGACCTGGTGAAACACAAAAAGTGGCACCTTACAATTTTGGCACATTGTAATATAAGACAGAAGGTGTAAAAAGAAAGAAAGAAAATTAAGTGAAGCACCATCAGAACTGAACAAAGTAGTTATATAATAGATCTTCACTTGGATGGTGACTGAAGCTAACGCTGTGAGCAGCTACGAGTGCTATTCAAGTAAGTGATCATTCCACTTGAGGGTGTACCCACATGGTTGTGGGTGTGAATGTCAAAATTTCAAATATTATTGTAACAATGCTTTATGACTACAAGTTACAGTAATAAAATTGCCTATAACCAGGCATTCAAATAATTTTGTCAAAAGTAATGTGTCTGTAATTGCCTTGAATAGCTATACACAAGCCAAACTTCACAAAGTGTATTTATATTGAACATAACAGAATATAAAACACAATACTGGTTAGTGCATTCTTCTGCCTGTGAAACTTGACAGTCATCTGTTTTGTATTCTTTGGATTAGTACTATCTCTAGTCACCATTTACCTTAGTTACCATATGCCGAGTCTGCATTGCGTCTTTGTAGTCATTAGTTTTTTTGGATATTGTAATCATGAATAGGGACCGTAACTGCTGTGTGCGGATTCAGACTGAGCTGTTGTGTGCGGATTCAGACTGAGTTGCTGACACTTTGAGGTGTTAACCTTGGTTGCACAACTCGAAGCTGTGGTCGAGGGGCGGCGCTGTTGTGGACTGGTCGTTGGAACCAAACAGATGTCCGGTGTGCCCACCAATGGTCTGTGGCAGTGACAAGCCCTGTTACTGCTCGCCGTGAGGCAGCCACCCCACCCGTGGTAGCATGAGGGATTGCTCAAGAGGGATTGCTCAAGTGTGTAGCAACTAGCAAAAAACATTCTGGGAGACTGATTGTAGAACCTTCCCAGTTTGTCTTGCCAATATGTTTGAGGAGCTATCTGCTCAGGTCAATGTTTCCGAGCCGGACAATATCAGTCTCCTGAGGCCACAACACAGGTTGCGAGATCAGGGCTTTCATTGAGGGAGGGTTTGCTTGTAGTTGGGAACTCCAGTGTTAGGTGGGTAATGGAGCTCCTTACGGAGATGGCTGCCAAAGAGAGGAAGAAGGCCAATGTGCACTACGCGTGCATACCACGTGGCGTTATTCCAGATGTGGAACGGGTCCTTCCAGATGCCATGAAGGGTAAGGGGTGCAGACAACTGTAGGCTGTGGCTCATTTCAGTACTAATGATGTGTATCACTTTGGATCTGAGGAGACTGTGTCTGGTTTCGAGTGGCTATCAGAAGTGGTAAAAATTACCAGTCTTGCTTGCAAGATGAAAGCAAAGCTCACCATCTACAGTATATTTGACAGAACTGACTGTGGACCTCTGGTACAGAGCCGGGGCTCAGACGGTTCTGTGACCATTTATGCTGCAAATTACTCAACTTACAACATCAAATAGTGTGGTTCCAGGACCCGCTGAATAGGTCAGAAGTCCACTACACACAGGAAGGAGCAACACGAGTAGAGGGAGCTGTTTGGTGTGGACTGGGCATTTTTTTTTTTTTTAGGTTAGAGGGTCCCGAGAACACACAGAAAAGGAACCAATCTCAAAGGGTACATGTCAAAGATAGGATGAACGCAGATCAAAAAACCACTGGTCTGACAATTGTAAATTGTAGCAGCTGTGTGGGGAGTTCTGAATCTCAATTCATTATAGGTATCGAAAGCTGGCTAAAATCGGAGATAATTTCAGTTGAAATTTTTACCAAGGGGCAAATGGTCTCCAGAAAAGAGAGACTGAATTGCTGTCACTGGCAGTCTATCTTGTAGTGAGATTGAAGTAGAATGTTCCTATGAGTTGGTATGGATAAAGGTTATTCCAGACTACTAGAATATATTAATAATTGGTTATTTTTATCAACCCTCTGACTCTCACAATTCAATTGCAGAAATGTTAAATGAAAGCTTGGATAAAATAAAATACATGTTCAAAACCAGAGGCAAGCATAAAACAGCATCTGAAATTGACTGAGTGCATTCTTCGAAAATTGTCTCAGGCAATTAGTTCACGGACCCACTAGAACAGAAAATGGTTGTGAGAACATACTTTACCTCCTAGCAGCAAATAATCAGGAGCTCATAAGGAGCATCAAAACTGACACAGGGATTAATGAACACAGAACTGTTGTAGCGAGACTAATATCAGACTTTCTAAATCCAGTAAAATTAAAAGGAAAGTATGTTTATTAAAAACAGCAGATAATAATTTGATTAACAGTTTCCTGAGCAAGAATTTCCAGTCTTTCAAAACTAACAATGTGAGAGTAGGTCAGATGTTGCTTACTTTCAAAGAAATAATAACAACCATTGACAGATTATACCAAACAAATTAAGAAAAGAGGGGGCTGACCCACTGTGGTACACAAAATAGGTAAGATTACTCTTGCAAAAGCAAAGAGAAAAACATGTTGAATTAAAACACACACAAAATCCCTAAGACTGGTAATCTTTTACAGAAACTAGAAATTTAGCTCTAACCTCAACGTGAGTAGATGACAATAGTTACAACAATGAAACACTAACGTAATTTGCTAGAGAATCCTAAGAAATTCTGGTTGTATGTAAAGTATACTAGTGGCAAAACACAATCGATACCTTGATACCAAGGTCTTTCAGGGCTCTGTCAAAGTCATCTCTCAATATAGTATCTCCTATTTCATCTTGATCTACTTCCTCTTCCCTTCCTACAACATCGTCTCTAAGTTCATTTCCTTTGTAGAGCTGCTCTATGTACTCTTTCCACCTTTCAGCTTTCCCTTCTTTGCTGAGAAGTGTTTTCAATCTGAGTTCTTGATATTCGTAGAGCTGTATTTCTTGTGCCCAAATGTCTCTTATTTTCCTATACGCAGTATCTACTTTTACCCTAGTTATAAATTCTTCTATAGACTGGCACTTTGTTTCTACCCACTCCTGCACTTCCTATCAATCTCATTTCTTTATCATCCGTTTTGTTTACTGCATTTTATATTTTCTCCTTTCATCAATTAAATTTAGTATTTCCTGTGATATCCATAGGTTTTTTGTAGGCCTTGCCTTTCTGCCTAGTTGGTCTTCTGCTATCGCCACCTAAATAATAAGAGAAATCTGAAACCAGAAATATTTAGGTGTTCCTTTTGCTCAAATTATGGAACTATAAAAGTCGTTCAATGAACCCTCTGCCATGCACTTCGGTGTGACTTGCAGATGTAGATGTAAATCCTTATTTCTGTACATGTAACAACAATAAAAGTTACAATTTCATAAAACACATTATGCTTCTTTCAACATAATATCAAGATTTTTGATAGGAGATAAGGAGACATGGCAATTCAAAAAATGCAATCTCTATATGAAAATTTTGTAACTCTTCATATTTGTCTAAACAAATTTCATCAAAAATACTGAAAAACAAAAGTTCGCTACTAGTGGTTTGTTCATTAATTATCTGGTTTGGAGCTATATGGCAATTACTGTAAGCTAATATCTAATTTTTCACCTTTTTGCTCATGATATAGTATACTATGGCAGTTCTCAATTGGATCTTGTATATGTTTGTTTCTTTCAGTTGATGTCTGAGAGCACTATTATTGCTGGCATACATTTGCTCAAGAAATTTAATAAATCCCCTAACCGTTTGACCAATGTATAAGTGGTCACAAGTTCAACACCTAATTTTGTAGACACCCGCCCTCTTAAATTTGTTATTGTCATTTTATAAGCTTTGTCACAAAACATGTCCCAGTCTATTCCCAGTTTGGAAGTCAAACTGTACTTTTGCTTTTCTAAAAGCATTATCCATTTGCTCAAAGCTAGGACAAATATAGAACTAAGAAATATGTGAAATGATATTTATTTTTAATAGAATTTAAAGCTTCAACCAAATTGTGTATTTCTTCTTACTGTAAAATATAATGAAGATGTAATTGATTATCTACGGTATAACATAGTTTTCTGCACATTTCCCTATGTGTCTCAAAACAAACTAGAGAATAACTTGTGAACACTTCTACATTGGCCAAACAGGTAGGGACTTAAATTAGATTTTATGAAAACATGTACACCAACAATAATAGTGCTCTTGGATTGTAATTTTTATTATGCAGACCTGTCTCCTTATCACTTATCAAAAATCTTAATATTATGTCGTAAGAAGCATCACATTTTTGTGAAATTGTAACTTTTAGTATTGAACAAGGTTGTAGATTTGTTACATGTACGGACGTAAAGGGTTGTGTTTAATATAAACACACTTCTGTAAAGTTTTGCTTGTGAACAGCTATTCAAGCTAATTACCATTACATTTCACTACTGCTTGGTAATTGGCAATTTTATTATTTTTGCTTCTGCTTTAACTTGTACTCAAAGTATTGCTACAATAATATTTGATTTTTTTTTTTACATTCACACAGAACCATGTTGTTTCGCTCTCTAGTGGGATAATCACTTACTTACACAGCACTCACAGCCAGTCTTAGCATTTAGCTACAGTCAACACCCAAGAAAATATTTTTGTTACATATTACATAATATATAACTACTTCGATCAGTTCTGATGGTGCTTCTCACTTCATATTTTCCTTCTTTTTATGGCATACTGCCTAAAAATTTGTCCTATGGTATGCCATTTTGTACTGATCTTAAAATTTTAAACAATTTAAATAACTGTATGAGAAATGTTCAACCTTGTTTTCTATGAGTAAGAAACAAGAAGATCTGTTCTCACAAATGTCTCTTGCACACACTCAAAGCACACTGCATAATAACTGAGCATGCATTGAGAGAGTGCGTTGTACATAAAAAATAGTTTTAATAATGGAATCTGCAGTTGAATTGAAGATCACAAGTATCTATCATAACACTTTGCTACATATTAAAATATCTTACAAGATTATCTTCAATCTTAAAAATGGTCGGGGAAAATGGTGATGCTATGAAAAGATCAATGCAATTAATGAAAAATATTGCATTATGGTAAAAATAAGGGAAAAGTAGTTTTACAACGGGATTAATAAGCTTCTGACACTGGGTCGTATGAATAAGAAAAAGCACATGCTCCAGAGAAGATTCTCAGAGCAAGAGAATGTTCTCAGAGTTAAGTTATTGATTTCGTATGAATAAAAACTTTAAAGCGTATGTTTTGAGCAGGAAGTTCATTCTCACTAGCTCCCCTCCTCCGTGAGCGAGTAAGTTCTCCATGAGTCATGTCTGACACAGAACAACTGTTCAATGGTGTATTTCTTTAAAGTTGCCCAATCAGGCAAATTACTCAGTAGAAATATTGAGTAGGCATCCATATGTTCAGAAATAACTGTACTATGTATACATATTAGTTTGTTGGGCAGCAGCATGTTATTAAAACTAAACTTTTTACAAAAATGTGTTCTTCTCATGATGTTACAAAAGCGACAAACTTTTTTGTTACTGAAGTTGGGTTAGCACATTTTGAGAACAAAATTTTAAGAATGCATCACATTTCCATCGTTGAACACTGTTAGAGCTTTCTAACACGCGGTACTGTTACTTAAGTATGACGCCCAATGGTCTGCTAATAAGCAATAGGCCGTGCGATATTATTACAAGAATAGACCGCTAGGTATGTAATTAATCAGTTATTAATTTTGGAGTAGTGTCTATTTACTTTTGACATAACCGAAGTTATGATTATGAAAGCAGAAAAAGCATTTTAAATAGACCAACCGCTTCGGGTAGAATGAACAAGAGCAGTACAAAAATACTTCAGTACCCGGTATTGTAGCAATATTTATTTTGCGACACAGTCTGTGAAATCCTCGGATGCACTTTATTTGGAATAAACATCATGAAGCATTGCTAATAGACACTATTTAAAAAAAAGACAATATTATTTTGCTATGGAGCTGTTTACAACTGTAAATATGCACTCCAAACAAACTGGTAAAACACATAACCGAATCCACTTCTGTTTAATTTCTATTTTGGTAATGAAAAAACTACTCTGACATCACTCTCATCACTATATGAAATGCTTGAAGTGACATAATTATGATATTTGCGAAAGAAGCAACACATCAGCATAATGTTTTTATTTGCATAAACTTTTTAGTTCCTTGCATAATTCTTCAAACTACGTATAAAGGAACTTTTTTGCCCTCTAAGCAACACAAATTTTGTCATTTTTATTATAAACCACAGTACAAAATAATCTTAATAGAAGTTACTCAGCTTGCAGCCTGACAACGAGGCACATAAAAAACACACATACAACATTTAAGATATCAGAAAGTAGTACAGTCACACAATCACACAGGAACACAACTGTCATCTCCAGCTGCCGCACTCCTAATATACGCAGTGTGTGTGTGTGTGTGTGTGTGTGTGTGTGTGTGTGTAAGTATATTCGGAGTGTGGCAGCTGGAGATGACAGTTACGTGACTGTGTCGTGTGCCCGTGTGAATGTTCTATTTTCTGAATAAGGCCATAGCCAATAGCTTACATGTTGTATGTATGTATGTTTGTATGTATGTATGTATGTATGTATGTGCAGCTTGTCGGCATATCTTTGCGTTTAGTTGTAAATTGTCCTTATTATATTTAATTTCAAACTTGACTTTCCTTTATCAGCTTGAAGTACATTAGAGAGCACACTTCAGAAAACAGAAAATGTTCTCCAGCCGTGAGAAACTTCTCTAGTTTTATTCATACGAATTCAGAGAATGTTCTCTGTTGTGAGTAACTTCCCCCATAATTTTACTCATGCTGAGAACATACTTGGTTGAAGTACATTTTCTGACTTGCATTATTCATGCGAACCCGAGTATGTTCTCTGAAATTCAAAGTATAAAGTAGATACTCTGTTTTTTCATACAGACCATCGACAGTATTCCACAACAGAATTTAAAAATTGTAAAACTACAAATTTTTCTCAGCATTATTCACATTGCATCAAATCTTTATAAATCATACCAATAAGTAAAATAGTTCCATAAAGTATTGATTCTTACAAATACTTACAGCAAAGTAGATACTAGTGACACCATATAGCACCAGAAAGATGTTAGCATCAGAGAGTTTGGAGAAACAAAAATAAAGTCCAGCAGGAAACAAGAACACCAATATTTGCAGATCAAAATAGAATGACGACCAAGATGTCGGCTGATGCTCAGATACAGATGCAATTATTGGTATGTGGTTCTTTGCATATGAAGGATCAAGCAATGAATAGAAACGCCCTGTCCATGGAGAAATCTTTCCTAAAACAAAAGAAATAAAATTATGCTCAGTACACTTTTTCACTTACATTGGCAAGTTCAACAAGATTAAGAATACAAACGAAATATGGAGCAAACATGTGAAATTTCAAAAACAAAATGTGTTCAATGTTGTTTTGAGAAAACAAACAAAATACTCTAAATTTGTCCAACACTTTGTGGCAAATAAGAGAAACAAGAAAAATTAATGGATATTCGAGCTTCATGATCTATAAAAGATTCCCTGAAAACATTTTGCAGAGGGGGTGCTATAGACAGTAAAACCCCACTTTTATGTTCCTGGATTTACATTCTCCCACCAGTTATCATTTTTGTCGGTCCGGGCAAAGTTCCTATGTTCACAACGTTATTTAATCCTAATTTTTGTGTTAACATATTTACTCTTTTCTCACGTTTTACGCTTTTTGAAATCGTGTTCATCAAGAAAAAATGACTTAATTTACATAAATTGATGCTGGCATGGCATTCGTCTTCAAGTATAGTGTTTATAAAAGATATGCAAGACAAGTTTCTTGACACTTTTTGCTTATTCACAGTTCAAACGTATATTTCGTGTTTCGTCATTTGCAGCACATGCCTGCCACCTAGTTGAACCACGACGTGGCGTCCCATCAGCCATCGTGCCGTTTGTCGTCTTTGTTTACGCAACTGGTAGTTTTTCATGCTTTGCATGACATGTTTCAATAATTTATTCTTATTGTGAAATGAAAATATTTATCTAAGCAGTTTTTGTGAAGTTTTACAAACGGTAAGACTGATGGCTTGCTTGTGTATGTTTTTCTGCACACTGAAGGAGGCACGATATATTATAACCTCAAAAACGCAATTATAATGCGACATGCCGACACTGTGAAAATGTCACAAAAATACTTTTGAATTTATTTGCACCCGAGAATGTGAATAAATTCTCGAATATCATCGTGTGAAACATCGAAAAATACAAAAGGAACTTATGCAGTTTCACTATGTAAATAATGAATGCAAGTTAAAGGCTAGTCAATTATGATGAACGAAATTATGTCAAAAATTTCTACTTGCTTAAATTAGTACAAAATTCGGATAACATTTCTTACATAACAAACAAACTTCCTTGCAAGTACAGTAGCACCCTTACTTAACGTTTTTCTAGGGACCGGAATTTTTTAACCTTAAATGGGGGTTAACCTTAAATTGAGGTTTTGATAGAAAGCAAACCTTTTTCAGAACTGTTTGCCTGTATTGACGTGAATTGCACCACCAACACACACAATTTATACAACAACAACAAAACAAGGAGATACTTGCCCTACACACTATACTGTAATTAAAACTTTTTCTGTAGCACTAATACAGTAGACAAAGATCATATTGTAGTTTCCCAGCACACTAAAAATTAAAACAACTACAAAATACTTACACATTTACAGTAATATATTGAGTTACTTTTCCTATAAACATCATATATTTGCATGACTTTCACAGCGTCTCAGTTTTTGAAAAAAAGCAAAAATGGTAGATTGCTTTTTACCACTGTTGGATTTTAGGTTCAAAATGTCCATCTCCAATTGATGTACTCCGTCTATAACAGAGTTGTCCACTTTAAATCCTGTGACAAATCTCCGGACAATGTCTATGCTAGCAACAGCTTCACTGAATGATGGAGATTGCATTTCTTCATCCCTAACATCAGCCTCTTCTTCGATATCTTCATCATTCTGTTGGAATTCATCTTAGCAGATTTCCTCAACATCCTGGATGCATGTAGTGGAGGCACCATCATCAAAAGCCACAAATTCATCAAAAGTGATGGGTAAATTGCTAGATACCTGCACCCAATCATGCATGTCCACTCCTGTTTCATCACTGTTGACTGAATATATACTCCACCGTGATGTCATTGAATGGTGTCATTACTTTTTACAGTACCATGTGATCCATTTATGATCCCCAATCCACCTACTAAACCACACGATTTAATTTAAAGACACTAATCATTTCAAACAATGATGATTTGCAATTTTTGTAAAGTATGTGTCTTTACTTTTCACAATACAAACTGAACCATTTACATTCATGCATCCACCTACTGAGCCCCATGATTCAATTGGAAGAGACTAATCATTTAAAACATTGATAATTTGCAATGGTAATTATAGTGTGGTAGAAATTTAATGTCATAATATTTTCCATCAGAACACAGGTGTATCGTCTCACGCACATTAACAAATAAGTGACTGCCGACATGCACAACAACCACTGCCAATATATCACGTAAGTACAGTACGACCATGCCACTGATCTAGACTTGACACATGCTAGACACATAGCGTTTCAGTGATTTTGTACTCTGTGTGTTACGTACATCGGCTTTTTGTTTATGAGCGCACAGGCCCGTTTTCCACCCACAGGATATGTGTATGGTATATGTCATTATGACATTTGTGATTTATAATGTGAGGAGGAAAACCTCAATTATAGGCATACCTGCCAACTTTTGGAAAGGCCTTTCAGTAAAACTCGCGTGCCGAAAAAAATCTGGGAAATAACTTCCACATAGTCCGGCTTGACGAAAATAATGATTTTTTCGGGGTTACAAAATACCATGTAATCGTATCTAGATACGGCATAGGCCATTGTTCAAGCGGATATAACAATCAAGAAGAAATCCACGTTAAATAGCAGTAGGCACGCTGAATATATATTTAGAACATACAAAACCGGACTTCCTTGATAAATTAAGCAGATATATAGCTGAAAAGGTTTTACACAATAAAACCTCCTTAAAGGCAAGAAATAACACAAACACTGCAAATGATATGCTAGTTCGACTATAGCCTAATTTTCTCTCTCGCATAAAAGGAAAACTGCACTAAGAAAAAAAGGAATGGAAGAGAACTGTGCATCTTCAATTTTGTGTTACCTCGAGTGCAAACGTAATTATTTAGTCACAGGCTGTACATTAAGAACTTCCTCATTGATGCAGAGAAATGGTATTTATCTTTGAATTCACAGAGCAGAGCCTGTTATCCTGCCTTTAAATTCAATTCCAATGGCGTCACCGCGGAGCACGGCGTCACTAGCATCAGAGTTAGAAGTACCAATCATATCAATGAATAAAGTTTCGACTGACGTAGGCGTATCTTCGACCCACACAAACAATCGATTGAACATGTGGTGTGATTATCGAACGTTAATGTTTTAATTTTTTGTAAAAGTCGTAAAATAACACCGACCATCCGTAAAACCGTAAAATGATGCAATTTCCGTAAATTTTACGGATAAACCGTAAAAGTTGGCAGGTATGTATAGGGCTTAAATTGTCCTTCATAAGCTTATGGCGTCTTTTTCATAGGTTTTTATTGTCACAAAACAAATAGAAATATATACTTGAGAATTTCAACATTTCCTAACGCTAAATGCGGGTTTTTGCCATAATTCGATTTACATTAAATCTAATATAAAATTGCATTGCACTTAGGGAATAATTTTTGGGACTTGAAAATTCTTCTGTTAAATGGGGGTTTACCCTCAATCGAGGTTACGCAAAATTGGGGTTATACTGTATTTTGATGTCTATTATGTACATATATCACAAACTACGTAAAAAGCAAGGGTTATACAGTAAGCATATTTTACCGTTTAAAACATTGTTTCCCGTAATTTACACTATTTTCATTAAGTCCCTAGGAAAGTATAAAAATGGGGTTCTACTGTATTACCAAATTCTTAACAAGATAATCTTTAAGATATTTTTATTATTCATAATTCCAATAGATAAAGAATTGTTAATATTCATAGCAGGATAGTGGCATTTTATATAATAATGCAGTACTTCCCAAGTCATCAGTTGGCTCAGTATTGCTAAACCTGCAACTTATTTAAAATTTATATAATTTTTGATCTTTCTGAAAATGTTTATCTAAGATGATGCCCATGTGTACTGTAAAGCTGCATAAAAAATAATGCTCTGTAATGTTGTTTCACATGACTGTTAAAAAAACTTACAACACACTTGGCTCCACCATTTAGACCTGAATGTGACGGCAATTTGATCAGGTGGCAATAGGAGGAGGGGAGGGGTTGGCATGAAACAGAGGGTGAGAGGATAGGCCAGTCAGATGCAGTCACAAGGCAGTGGTATAGAAGGGTGAAGGGGAAAGGGACACAAGAGGTACAAATAAAGACAAATTACAGGTGTGTGTGTGTGTGTGTGTGTGTTTCTTAAGAAAAGGGATGATATGGAATGGGGATCGATGACAAGGACTACCAAATGTTGAGTGTGTGATTTATGTTTTAGGGCAGCAAGGTTGAGCCTACAGGGGGGTTATGTACAATAATATTTAGTAGGGACCTACAAACTACAGAATTAAATCATGCACTATTCTTACAGTATTTACCCAAGCTAGGTATAAGACACCATGAACACACCCTTCCTCCCCCCCCCCTCCAAAAGAAGATGAGGATCAATATTAAAATTTAATTTTTAATAGATTCTCATTAAACAAAATTTGAAACTGCTTTAACAACAAAGTATTGTAGTGTTATCAATCTGTTTTGTGCAAACACCCTTTATACGCTCCCACAGTTGATATAAATTAAAAATATTTATGACCAAAACTTTATGTAAGAGATTTAATGTGCAGTGATATCTCAAGAAATTTCTTTCTTTTTGTTGTGGGCATATTGTATCAAGCTTGGAAGGGATGTAGTGGACAGAAGATCCAATTGTTTTATACTGAATACTAGGTAGAAGACTTCTAAGATGATAAAAAAAAAAAAAAAAAAAAAAAAAAAAATAAATAAAAAAAAAAAAATTACAAGAACACGTGAAAGTGCATCGATTATACTGATTATTGAAAGAGACCAAGTTGTTTTAAATGTTTGGTGATAAGTTATGTTACAAGAAAACAGGTCTCTCATAGAGCTGCAACAGGCACACACATAATTCAAGCTTTCGGCCTTTTGCCTTTATCAGGAAAGACATCACTCACAAAACCACAAGGGCACACTTCACATGCACACAACTATCATCTCCAGCACTCCAATTTGGAATACGCTGAGGAAAGTTGTGTGTTTATGACGTGTACCTATTTGACTGTGTGAGTGATGTCTTTTCTGGCAAAGGCTTAAGGGCGAAGGCTTGAGTTCTGTGTGTATGAGTAATTTTTGTGTGCCTGACACAACTCCATAGCTCCATGTGTTTTTGGGGCGAGTTGTAAACTATTGCAATTTAGAATTTCCAGTATTTAGGGTGGGGGGGGGGGAGCAAGTCTGTCACTTTTCTTCTGAAATACACTGGGGTCAACATACAGTTAGAAATTTATTTCATAACATGAGCTATTAAAATTCCTATCTTGACTAAACATCTATGATTTTCTAAGTACGTTTAACTATAAGCACAGCTAATAAAAAGAAGAAGACAAAGGAGCACGGTGTTCAAGGTCTTGCCTATACTGAGGTATTTTACCACGACCAGAAAATTTTCAAATGAGCAATTCTGTGTTTATTTCCAGTGACAGTTCTAAAGGGATGTTGTCTGGTGAGCTTACACAAGAATGACACACACAACTAGGGGCCACTAACATTTCAGTGTGTGTATTAAAAAGTTAACATAATAACTATTCTAAACCTATGTAATTACTGAGGCATAGACAGGCACATAGAAAAGACAAGAAAAGACGGCAGGTATGAATATATGAGTTGTGCTCAAGTTAGCCAACCGAGGGGACTGAGGTGCTACGGTCATGGTCTGCACGGCCACTATGGTCAGGGATTCGAATCCCCCCCCCCCTCGGGCATGGATATTTGTGCCGTCCTTAGTATAAGGTAGTTGATAAGTAGTTTGTAAGTTTAGGGACTGATGACCCCATAGTTAAGTCCCATAAGCTTAACAAACATTTGAACATTTGATTTTGCTCAAGTTGTTATGATAATGCATGTATGCTCTTTTTCTGATGATGGATGCAGCCAAAAATTTAAGTTGTGTGAATGTGATACCCTCCCCCCCCCCCCCTACATGTATCTGTGACTCAGTGATTGTCTTTATGGTGAAATGCTACCTATCATCACATTATTGGTATTCTACTTGGAATTTCCACTGTTTGTCAGCGATGGTTGCATTTTTCTTGAAGAGGAGAAAGGGGGGAGTGGGTGAAGACTGTAGATTTGCGGTGGCAGAGCTCAGGCCCCATTGCATTAAACACATTAATACTTAAGATATGAACTTTGCATCTATTAACTGTACCAAATTTCATTAAAATCAGAACCCTTGATGCAACCACAATCTATTTTTAATCGAATGACGCTTATATAGATAGCTGCAGGACCTGCCCCAATCACATACCCACTGCCATCTACTTCAGTCCAGTCACAGGCATCTACCAATCCTACAGATGCAGGGCTATTTGTGAAAAGAGCCAGGTAATATACAAACTAAGCTGCTTTCTACATGGACATGACAACTAACAAGCTGTCTTGTCCACATGAGTGGAATCCCCAAGTTGGAAAATAAATGTTTCCCAATACAATGTACACCACTACCATGACTGCTTCACAAAATTCAACATCTGAACGCTTCTTATCAAACAACAGATTTCCTGAAATGTGCATGTGGTTATGCTCTCTACAACATATACTTTGTACTCATAACAGCCATAGCTCGACCAGTGTTAGTTCCCGTTCTCCACACCAAAGCTCCCATCCTCTACCCCCAAGTCCCATTATCATCCCCTTCTCTGGCCCCACTTCAGCACTGTACAAATCTTATAATCCAAACACATCTACTAGCCTTTTTCTCATAGCCCTACCCTGTCATCACCACATCCGTGATGGTTAACCACAAACAGCACAAAATCCTCTCCCAACCATATCCTGATATCCCCCACTCCATCTCAGATTACTCCTAACGTCAGACAATTTCAATAACTGGAGACAGTCACCACATGTGTGTAAGATTTTCTTTCTATTTCAGGATGAGAATTTTCTAGGCTAAAATTTTGAACATTTACTTGTTCTTTCATTGTACAAGTCAGCAACTCAATGCCTTTTCTGCGTGGCAAGCAGCATTTCATTTAATACATATTTATTTTTTTTATTGCAAGAGAGAGATAACTGACTGTGAAAGAATATTCCCCAAGTGTCACGACAAAGCCAAATGACATTAATACTGAACTAAAAACTTACCTGTAAGTGTAAGTGCTCCACCAACAACAGCACTGATTCCAACAGTGGTCACAACCATAGCCTTAAAAAGTGTCTCAAAGTCTTCTTTTGACATGCGACTGCGAAGGTAATCCACAAAACTATGCAGCTGGCACAGTCCAAACACACCTAAGGCCTACAAAATAAACAACAGTAATTTTCTTTTCTTAGTAAAATGTTTCATCATTTGCCTGGGGCATGATGTAGAGATACAAAATAATGACCACTTAAATTACAATTACAATGAGATCACCAAATTGGCAGTAACCAAGAGAAAAATAGTTATATGGAAAGCATTAAATATACAGTACAGATATGACAACCAACACATCCATACAATTCACAGATATGTGCACACAATAAGCCAGGTAGGGGTGCAATACGGACAGTATCAGGCAATGCATCTGCCAATTCATCATTCTGGCACATTCTTGGCCTGTGCTTAGAAACGCCCATAAAATATTTAGCACTGATTTTCATGTTAGTGTAAATATGCTGAAGTTATGTAACTATCATGGGTGATTTAAAATGAAGTGTTATAAAAGAAGCCAATCCTTTAGCTTTTTTATGACAGATAGAAGCAAAAAGAGTGTAGCCATGTTGAGAATACTACTTTTGGCAGAGGAAAAAACAAATGGAGTGCTTTGTGTTCAACAAATGGATGCGATGGGCAGCAACGTATTGTCCATCAACCTCCCTGCAACCTCTTTACCTCCACAATATTCTAGATCAACTAGCACATATGGTCGTAATACACTGGCATTAAATTATTGCTTTTCGTTTCCTCTTATTTTATATTCGTATTCAGATAATACCTTTCTGGTGATAGTAAACAGACAATACCAACTGCAATAGTCCACAGTTAACATGTTTCTCTAATGAAACGTTGTCTGAGCCTCTCAACAATAAGGCGTCTAATCTATTCTAAAATACGTAGTGCTAAAGAGCTATCATATGTGTAATGAAAAAACTAGGCACATAAGATACTGGGAATAAGATTTCCATTACACTATAAACATTGTATTACAAATGAAGGGTATATGGAAAAAAGGGACTCGCTGACATCTTAGAAGTTCTCTCTGATCTGAATTTGAAACCTTTTAATTTGCAAGGAAACCCTTTTCACACAATAAGAGTAGTCCATATTAAAGTACACATTGACAAAATCAAACAATGGACATTCCAGGAAGGATTCAATAATATTTTTGAGAAGGATAGGTTGCTTACTAACCACAGAGACGTCCGATTAGATGCAGAAAGGGACAAATAACAGACAACAACATTATAGCTTTCTGCCTTTTAGGCCTTCGCCCCCCCCCCCCCCCCCCACACACACACACACACGACCGCCGACTCCGGCTGCTGTGGCTGGCCACAGCAGCCGGAGGCGGCAGGTGTGTGTGTGTGTGTGTAACTGACAGAGTACACATTGACAGCAACACATGATGTCAAATCAGCAATTCAGAAATAATGTCAATAAGTCACCTTTTTCACCTGCCCTTTCATATTTATCCTGTACCAAATGAACACTTGTAATGACAACTCTTGTGCAGTCCTACCATATTGACTGCACATCCACCAGCGCAGCACCATGCACCAATTACGAGAAGACACATGGCCACACCTATGGCCAACACAAAGGCAAGGACTCTCTTCAATACTGATTTGACCAGCCACAAAGGGCCAGTTCGCCTAGTCTGTTGACCACGGTACTCAAGAGCAGCAGACGGAAGAATTAATATTGCTTGTTACGTTAATATTGTCCTGCTTGAAATGTGAAGAAGTTAAGTTCCTGGTTTTGCACATAAATAAAGTGGTACTATCAATGAGAAGGTGTGATCTAGCATTGCTTTCACGCACCCTTATTCGTGTGCTGGTTGCTGTTACATTCCTCAGTAGCCAACACCTCATATGGCAATGAGTATACATATCACCCCTAGAACTGGGATTGACTTTTGGAATACATATGCATGAAGGTGTAGGTTAGGGTCCCAGGTATCACCCAGAAGCCATTCACCCTATTGGTCCCTCATTTTAGGGAGGGGAGGGGTGGTGGTGGTGGTGGTGGTGGTGGTGGTGGTGGTGGTGGTAGTAGTAGTAGTAGTAGGAGTTTTCCATGAGAGTCAAGAGCTTCAAAACAGATGAAATACAGATGGTGTATAGTAATACACATGGTGCCTGCCTCATGTACAAAAGGTAGTGGGTGTAAATCCTGTCAGGTGCTTACAATTTTTTCCCCTCTCATTTTTTATGGAAATAATTTAACATTTTTTATTCAAATAAATTGTTTAAATGAAATTTTTATTTCATTTCAGATAGCTCATATTTTGTTGCTTCTATAATACCTTTTTCCATTTCGTACCTTGTATATATGATTTTAATTATTTTTATGTATAGCTTTGACGTAAATTCTTCCAATCTAATATTTCTATCAAAATTAAGGCTAGCAACCTGCTTCCCAAGTACTTAAATATCATGCTGGCAACAATCAGAGCAAAATGCCTCGGACCTTTGGAGGTGATGGAGTCCCACCTCTAATTGACAGACCAGGGACTCCTCCGATACGACTTGGCAAACGATCCGGAATGAGATGGGGAGCTATTAATATCAATGGGGATTACACTGGGAAGAAGGGGGAGCTGGCGGAGGCTTCAAGTAAGATGGGGTTAGATGCCTTAGCTGTTAGTGACGTTAGAGTAAGGGGAGAGAAAGAGGACGAAGTCGGAGAATACAAGGTCTATCTGTCAGGAGTCAAAGTAGAAAGAGCACAGTGGGGTGTAGGGTTTTACATCAGGAAAGCAATTGAACCCAGCATAATTGCAATAAGGTATGTAAATGAATGATTGATGTGTATAGATTTGGCCATCTCCAACAAGAAAATTAGGATTGTGGCAGTGTATTCACCCTGTGAAGGGACAGATCAAGATGAGATGAACAAATTTTACAACACACTTAGCGATGTAGTTGTTAGAGTGAAGGATAAGGATAGTGTTTTACTCATGGGTGATTTCAATGCCAGGCTAGGAAATCGGACAGAAGGTTATGAAAAGGTTATGGGTAAGTTTGGAGAGGATATGGAGGCCAACAGAAACGGAAAACAGCTCTTGGATTTCTGTTCCAGTATGGGCTTAGTTATCACAAACTCCTCCTTTAAATGTAAGGACATTCACCACTATACTTGGGAAGGAAGGGGAACCAGATCTGTCATTGACTATATAATAACAGACCAGGAATTCAGGAAGACAGTCAAAGACACACGTGTTTTCAGGGGGTTCTCTGATGATACTGATCATTATTTAATCTGTGGTGAAATCGGTTTTGTGAGACCAAAAGAGCAGAAAGTCAGGTCTATGTGTAGAAGAATAAGAGTGGAAAAGCTTCAAGACAAGGAAATTAGGCAGAAATACATAGCAATGATCTCGGAAAGGTACCAGTTAGTGGAATGTAATGATTTACAGTCACTGGAAGAGGAATGTTCAAGGTACAGGGACACACTACTGGAAGAAGCTAGAGAATGTCTTGGAACAGTAGTGTGTAAAGGTACGAAGAAGCAAACAGCCTGGTGGAATGACACAGTCAAGGCAGCCTGTAAAAAGAAAGAGAAGGCATTTCAAAAATGGCTCCATACTAGAAATCAGGCAGACAGAGTTGTTTTGAAGAAAGAAACAAAGCCAAACGGATAATTGCAGACTCCGAGCAGAAATCATGGGAAGACTTTGGAAATAAGCTAGAAACTCTGGGTCAAGCCGCGGGATAACCATTTTGGAGCGTGATTAGCAATCTTCAAAAGGGAGGGAAGAAGGAATTAACAAGTGTGTTGGACAGTTCAGGAAAACTGCTAGTCACTCCTGTGGGCCTTGAGCAGATGGAGGGAATATTTTGAAGAATTGCTCAATATAAGTGAAACGCTCAATGATGTGTCAAATTTTCAGGTAGAATGGGATAGGAATGGCGATGGAAACAGGATCTCATTTGAGGAAGTAGAGAAAATGGTCAGTAGATTACAGTGCAATAAAGCGGCTGGGGTGGACGAAATTAAGCCACAACTCGTCAAATACAATGGAATATCAGGTCTCAAATGGTTACACAGGATAACTGAGAAGGCATGGGAATCTGGACAGGTTCCATCTGACTGGACAAAACCGGTAATCACGCCAATTTTCAAACATGGAAACAGAAAAGATTGTAACAACTATCGAGGTATCTCTTTAATTAGCGTTTTAGGCAAAATATTCTCAGGTATTGTTGAAAGGAGAGTGCGAGTATTCATTGAGGACAAGTCAGATGAAAATCATTGTGGGTTTAGGCCTCTTAGAGGCTGTAAGGACCAGATCTTTAGCTTACGGCAGTAATGGAAAGGTGCTATGAGTGGAACAGGGAGTTGTATCTATGCTTCATAGATCTAGAAAAGGCTTATGACCGTGTTCCTAGGAGGAAGCTACTGTCAGTTCTACAAGATATGGTATAGGAGGCAAACTCCTGCAGGCAATTAAAGGGCTTTATGTAGATTGTCAGACAGCAGTTAGAGTAGATGACAAATTAAGCTCATGGTTCAGGGTAGGTTCAGGGGTAAGACAAGGCTGTAACCTGTCACCAGTATTGTTCATACTATTCATGGATCATATGTTGAAAACAGTAGACTGGCAGGGCGGGATTAAAATGGGTAAAAACAAAATAAGCAGTCTCGCATATGGTGATGACTTAGTTGTAATGGCCGATTCGATTGAAGGGTTGCAAACTAATATTTCAGAGCTTGATCAGAGGTGCAAGGATTATGATATGAAGATCAGTATCTCCAAAACAAAAGTAATGTCTGTGGGAAAGAGATTCAAACAGATTGAGTGCCAAATAGGAGGAACAAAGTTAGAACAGGTAGACAGTTTTAAGTACCTGGGATGTATTTTCTCACAGGATGGCAACATAGCAAAAGAACTGGAATCGAGGTCCAGCAAAGCTAATGCAGTGAGTGCTCAGCTAAGATCTACTCTCTTTTGCAAGAAGGAAGTAAGTACCAAGACTAAGTTAGCAGTGCACCGCTCTATCTTTCGACCAACTTTGTTGTATGGGAGTGAAAGTTGGGTGGATACAGGTTACCTTATTCACAAGGTAAAGGTTACAGATATGAAAGTAGCAAGAATGATTGCAGTACTAATAGATGGGAACAATGGCAGGAGGGTGTACATAATGAGGAAATCAAATAAAAACTGGGAATGAACACCATAGATGAAGCAGTTAGAGCAAAGAGACTGAGATGGTGGGGTCATGTTACACGCATGGGAGAAGCAAGGATACCTAAGAGACTCATGAGCTCGGCAGCGGAGGGTAAGAGGAGTCGAGGTAGACCAAGAAGAAAGTACTTAGATTCAGTGAAGAATGATTTTGAAGTAAAAGGCATAACATCAGACAAGGCATCAATGTTAGCATTGAATAGGGGATCATGGAGGAATTTTATTAGAGGTACTACGCTCCAGACTGAACGCTGAAAGGCATAATTAGTCTCTACTGATGATGATGAAATTACTATATTCATTATTTTCTGTTCCTCATTTAAGTTTAATTTTGTTTTATTTATCAATGTATTTGATTTCCAAAAGTCATTTTTGTCAATGGAACCTCTCCTTTTTAGTGAATACATTGAGAGCTTAATATTAGGAGGAAATATTTAATACAAAACTACTCTCTTCAGCCACTTATATCTGCCTTACAGCAACAGAAAATAAATAAAGATTATTTCACACTAGCAAATTATGACTTAATCATCATGGCTACTACTAAAAATACATAAATAAAAATAGGCCTATTATCCAATATGAACCACAAACAATTTCAACAATTTCTTCTTGAAATAGAGCACTGGATATCTTGGTATGCAAATATATCACATATTTGCCATCATGTGGTTGCAAACATACAGAGACTTCAAATACTTCTCCAACCTCAGGCAAGATGACTAACAAGGACAGAGGCATATGTGGAGAGGGGCTAGGGAATCACACTTTCTAGGCACAGCAGCTTTTCAATTGAAAAAAAAAAAAAGAGAGAAAATTTTGAAACAATGTGAAGAAAGGATTGAAACAACTCACTTCATATCTTTTCTTCATTGTTAAACTAGGCCTCTGTTGGAGGAAGCAGTGGATGAATGGGACAGGATACATATGTAAATGTCACCTATCAAAGTTAACAATATATTGAGGATGTTTACAACTCACCACAAAGACAAACAACAAGCTGCATCAGGCACATAAGCAAAAGAGAGACACACACAACACTTCACATATCAACTATTATCCTACATTGGAAAAGAAAGCATTCACACAATTACACTTCACAGACACACAATGTCACCTCTGGCTGACAAACTCAGAAGCTCAATCCAGAAGCCACCTCCCTCTTCACCTCAACAGCACCCCGCACACCCACCTTTTAATATTGCCAAAACTCCACAAAACAAATAATCCTGGACACCCAACTGTGCCTAGTTACTGTGCTCCTACCAAAAGAATTTCAGAGCCCTCATTGACTGACACCTCCAACCAATTGTCCAAAATCTATTCTCCCATAACAAGGATACCAACACCATCCTTCACTGACTCTCCACCATCCCCACCCCTTTACATTCTGGATCCTTTCATTGTCACAGTTGATGCTATCACCCTATACACCAACAACCCATATGCCTATTGCCTTGCCACTCTTTAACACTAACTCCCTCAATGTCCCTCTGAATTCAAACCCAATACCTCATAACCCTCACCAACTTTATCCTAACAAACAATTACTTTTCCTTTGAGGGAAAGTATACAATCAAATCTGTGGCACACCCTCCTCTGACTACCTGTTCATGGGTTATCTGGAAGAAACCTTCCTCACATCCTCAAACCCCAGAACTCTGATCTGACTGCAACTTTACGCAGTAGTACTGCATCTCATTTTTCACCTGACATCGTCCTCGGGGGAAAACTATGGTATGCTTTCTGCGACACCTTAAATACTTTTGACTTCTCGAATCACAGTAACTGTTCTATACCTACTCTAAAAGAAGCTATTGCAAATAGGAAAACATTGGCACTCCGGACACACACAGCAGTGCTTCGGAGCCAGTGGGGTGCAAGCATTACATCAGCAATTTAATATAGGCATCTTCTTAGATTTCAGTGGCTAAAACTGATCGGCATAGAGGAGAATTTACTGTATTTACATAAAAAAAAAATAAATAAAAAAAAAATAAAAATAAAAAAAAAAAATAAATAAATAAAATCAATAAATAAATAAAAAATGAAAAAAAAAAAGATACGGATCTTTCATAGTTTTACAAAAGACACATTTTATTTTCTCCATATTAACGCACAAGAGGTTATGTAATACAAAGCAATGCATGTCATTTCAAGTGTTAAAACTACCATCTACTTCTAATTGGTAACTGTTAGCAAAAAGAGACCATGTCAGTTGCAGCTACGGCCAGCTTATACAATCTAACATTGTGTACCTTCCTAAATACATTACTTTCACTGTACACCATATCTGATTATGAAAGTTGCTATGAAATTCTATTGTCAATCTTAATTACTTCAGTCACTGTTTATCTAATACATAAACATGAATGTTTTTATTTTATGCGCCGCTGTACTGTTCATTTGCTTGTGATGAAACAGTGCAACAATATACTTTTTTTTCCTTCTTTCTTTCTTTCACACGCAAAACAGGCCACTATATCGATGATCAAATACATATCCAAATTATTTCCAAATTCACGATTTCAATTTGTTTTCCTTCACTAATGTCAAATCACTTCTTTTCACTTTACGCGATATAGTAACAATTGAAGTTGTGGTCATTTTAAGAAAGAACTGTCACTGTTTTCACTACGATGTACGCTGTCACTCGATCACTACAAAGTGCTAACTGAAGACAGTGGAAAGTTGACATGGCACCTCTTGGTGGGCAGTGCGCTGGTTTGCCACCCAGAAATCAGATAAGACACTGCCGCGTAAATGAATTAGGCGCAGGTCCCTTGAGTACAGTTACGTCCGTTGTGACCAGGGGACGAGGACAACAGACAGACTTCCGTTCTACCTGGACCCTGCTAGGATTCCAAGAATGACCACAGGCTTGAAGTTTTCAGATAACATTTCGACAGATGTACTGGGCAGACAGATACCTTGCTCTTTATACGAATATAACATGCGGATTTCCACATTGCTCACAATTTTATGCGCAAAGTAAGAAATACTGCAGATATCCGCATCTGTGCAGACCTCTAGCTATCATCTTAACCCGAGTTTGTTGAAATTTCACAATGCATTCAAAAGTTGGTTTTTTTAAGCTTGTTTTTTCTCTATTTCAATATAGTACTCAATTTTTTTTTAATTTTTAAGAGACTGAAATTATTTTTAGAATCATGATTTGTGTGTAATTATTCCGACATTGTAAATTTCTTGTATGTTGACAGTAAGTAATTTTAGAGAATATTTTATTTTATTATGAATTATTGAAGTGTGGAACTCGCATACTAACTGTGCTGTAAGTAACTGCACAGCTTTTTATATTGCCATGCCCATTGACCAGCTGTCCATTATGATGAATGTCCATAGTCAAAGTGTGGTCAAAAACAAGGTAGACCACCCTATGTCACAAATGCAGCAGTACATATGATTTATTTCAATGGCTTCTTCTCAACTCCGGCCATCCGGAACCTTCAATCCACCATCAGCTTTTATGTAGTACAGAGATAGGAGTTATCCTTACAGTACATGACCCACAGTAACCTATGATAATCCTTTTTTCTCTACACACCCAACAGTTCCATTTCCTGCCCCCTTAATCCTACACCTCTTCTATTGTGTGCCACCCCCCCCCCTCCCGTGTGTGGTTTGTTTTGCTTCCCTCCCATCCCCACCTCCCCATATCATTCCTAAGCCGCATCTCGTTCCACCCATTTAGTGTGTACATGCTCTGTAAGGTTGTGCTGTATCCATCCCCACCACTGCCATGCAACCTCCCTGTTCCTGTTCCTCACTCCCCTCTCTTCTCCTTCTATCCCCTTGCCGCAGAGCATGATTCGGAGTGCGACAGACAGACCTAATGCATGTAGGTCTGTGAAGTGTGCCTGTTTAATAGTAAGAAGGCTCTCTTTTCTAAAGAAGGCTAATGGACGATAGCATAGTGTTATGTCTTTTGTGTGTGTGTGTGTGTGTGTGTGTGTGTGTGTGTGTGTGTGTGACATAGTTTGTCATACTTCTTTGCAGTGAGTTGTAAGCTACCCTCATTACAGTGAATTAAATAAGTGAATAGCATTTTCTTTCTTCCCATGAATCACTCATGACTGGAAAGGAATGGAAAGGAGAGGAATAAATAACAACATTAGACATACTTGCTGCCATGATATATAAATGCTTCAGGGTTTGAACAGAAATTAATTCTCTTAGAATGTAAACAACAAATGTTTATGTCATGAATCAGACTATCACATTTTCATTTGGCCCGCAATTTATTTATTCTACTTTTAGGAGTCTGACTTGAGATATTCATGTTTGGTCTAAACCTTTATCACGAGTTGTACTGTGCTATTGGTTAGTAATACATCTGTTTTCAGGCAGTCCTACACTCTTCAAATGACACTAAATTTATGCTTTCAATACTACTTTATTTTAAAGTCTACAAATTTTAAACATTATAATTAATTGTAAGAGAAATGTTCAACCTAGTTTCCTACGGGCAGGGAACAAGGAGATCTTTCCTCATAGATTCTTTTGCACACACCCAAAGCACCCTGCATACTAACAAAGGCTGCATTGAGAAAGTGCTATCTATATACACAGCAGAAAGAAAAGTTTCACTGGAGGGGAATTATTACTTTATTATAAATAGGGAAATTATCATGTAGATTTTGTTGTGCGATCAGAAGCTTTCTCTGCACATGTCGTGGTTGAAAAAGTTCTCAGGCATACTGCTAGATGCAACTTTTTTATCTCCATGATATTTCAGCAAGAAACCATTGGACATCATCAGGTGGCAAAGTGCATGCAGTATTACCTGACCACTAGCTGTGCAGACGGCACAGCACAGAAGGGGTCAAGGGAAATGGTGGAGGTTTCCTTACTGACAGTGAGCAGAGTAGGGGGAACTGTAAAATTCTATAGCAACTGTCTAACACCTACGAGCACCAGTATATCAAGGACAAAATTTAGGTATCTGACTGCTGAACACAAAGAAATTCAGCACCTTATGACATGAAAACTTCAAACTGAATACTTATGCAAAAATCAAATTTTCATTTAATATTTTTCTCATAATCTAATGACATAGCAGCTGCCAAGTCCACATAGAAATAAATGACACTCCTAGCAGGTCAGTATGTCAGATATACACTACTGGCCATTAAAATTGCTACACCACGAAGATGACGTGCTACAGATGTGAAATTTAACCGACAGGAAGAAGATGCTGTGATATGCAAATGATAAGCTTTTCAGAGCATTCACACGAGGCTGGCACCGGTGGCGACACCTACAATGTGCTGACATAAGGAAAGTTTCCAACAGATTTCTCATACACAAACAGCAGTTGACCAGCAGTGCCTGGTGAAATGTTGTAATGCCTTGTGTAAGGAGGAGAAATGCGTACCATCAAGTTTCCAACTTTGATAACGGTCGGATTTTAGCCTATCGCAATTGTGGTTTATTGTATCGCGACACTGCTGCTCGCGTGAGTCGCGATACAATGACTGTTGGCATAATATAGAATCAGTGGGATCAGGACGGCAATACGGGATGCCGTGCTGGATACAATGGCCTCATATCACTAGCAGTCGAGACGATAGGCATCTTATCCGCCATGGCTGTAACTGATCATGCAGCCACGTCTCGATCTCTGAGTCAAAAGATGGGGACGTTTGCAAGACAACAAACAACTGCATGAACAGTTCGATGACGTTTACACCAGCATGGACTATCAGCTCAGAGACAATGGCTGGGGTTACCCTCGACGCTGCATCACAGACAGGAGCGCCCGTGATGGTGTATGCAACCTTGAACCTAAGTGCACAAATGACAAAACGTCATTTTTTCGGATGAATCTAGGTTCTGTTTATAGCATCAGGATGGTCACATCTATGTTTGGTGATATCACGGTGAACTCACACTGGAAACATGTATTCGTCATCGCCATACTGGTGTATCACCAGGCATGATGGTATGGGGTGCCATTGGTTACACGTCTGTCACCTCTTGTTCACATTGACGACACTTTGAACAGTGGCAGTTACATTTCAGATGTGTTACGACCTGTGGCTCTACCCTTCATTTGATCCCTGTGAAACCCTACATTTCAGGAGGATACTGCACGTCCGCATGTTGCAGGTCATGTATGGGCCTTTCTGGATACGGAAAATATTTGACTGCTGCCCTGGTCAGCACATTCTCTAGATTTCTCACCAATTGAAAATATCTGGTCAATGGTGGCTGAGCAACTGGCTTGTCACAATATGCCAGTCACTACTCTTGATGAACTGTGGTATCGTGTTGAAGCTGCATGGGCATCTGTCCCTGTACACGCCATCCAAGCTTCGTTTGACTCAATGGCCAGGCATGTCAATGCTGTTATTACGGCCAGAGGTGGTTGTTCTGGGTACTGATTTCTGAGGATCTATGCATCAAATTGCGTGAAAATGTAATCACATGTCAGGTCTAGTATAATATATTTGTCCAATGAATTCCGTTTTTATCATCTGCATTTCTTCTTGATGTAGGAATTTTAATGACCAGTAGTGTATAACACTATTTCTCAAGAATGAATTGGGTTTTCATTCAGCTCTCAAATTTAAATCCACAGCAATATATGAATTATTATCAATCACACACAAATTTTAGCAATTCGATTTTACCTCTGCAAAGTTGATAAACTGTGTTGTGCTCTTACCAGTTTTGAAATCTTAGCTGATTTACACTGGTACAAAGTGCCAAATCTATATCCTGAAACTGATGCTAGTGTAGACTGGTGGTATTCACCAATTATTTACATGGATGTCAGAATTGTTTGTTTATTATGGTTACTATTTTGTTCATCATGTTTGTGCCTTACTGGACTCTTGTACAAAGTTATGACATTTGGCCAGGAAAACATGTCAATAAATTGTCCCTATGCTGCTTCTAACATAACATTGCCAGTGACGACCTGACACTTCCCACACAATTTTTCAAGTTCATGGAGAGCCGTATTACATTTGCCTCCTGCAGCTCTCCCGGAGTCATTGTTAACAATGAATACGACTTGACTGTGAGTGCTTCCCGTCGACTTATAAATGTTACCAATATGACATAGCTACTGTAATATGGGCTCTAATGCTACATCCCGTAACTCTGGAGTCTGTTACCTGCTTCTATACATGAAGTGACTCTTCGATACATACTCTTATTGCCTTTCATACACTGAATTATTAAATCATCTTTTACTTCTATAAGCAGTACTTTATCTTGCTCCGGCTGTGTGCTGTCACATTATAAAGATAGCTGCATTGATATGGCAACAAAACCTGCTCGCTTTTGTCACAAGTCACTTCATTTCTGTTTTATCGTATAGTTGTGAAGCATCACCAAACACTTCTTTCTTGACCTCTTGTAGGCGCGAGGCTCTTCATCGATCTCTGTAACATACTCGTTTCTATTATCGTTACTGCTCACTTTTTGTCAGAAATTTCTTGCTGGTGATTTATGTTTGCGACAGAGTTCTTACTAAGAAGTCTCCATTCTTTAAAGAACCAAATCCCCATGAATGACATCCAATTACTTGGAACATTGGATAAATAGCGTCCAAGTAATCTGCACTTCTCTGTAAGCGAAAGTAAATTATTAACAGATCTCCGTATTCATGGTGTCATACCTTATGAACAATGAGTCATACAATGATGATAATATTTCAGGTGCATTCAGTTGCATATGTAGATATAGTCTGTGAAGTGTGTTGCGAAAAAGTCAGTAACAAAGAAGTAAACAATTTACTTGTTGACTTTGATAGTGAGCCATTAAACACAAATGTTAGCATTTCCACACATCTGAAAGTTTATACACAATGTAGTTTCTGGGATAACTACATCATTACATTGCTGAATCATTGTTTTATATATTTTCTCTTTGCTGCATTATCTTTGCTTCTTTAAGTGTTTCTGACATTAAAATTGAAGTACTTTGCCACATTGTTTGTACTGAATTTTAGCAGAAGAGATTATTATTATTATTATTTATTGCACCTCTCCTGGGCAGCATTATTAGCACTACACTTTTGTGCGTTTTTCCTAGAGTTTTTCTTTTTTCTGAATTCTGTGTAATTTTCTATTTGATCCAGCTTGCTAAGTATTAATACCTGCTCTCTCACTCATTGTGTGTTCTCCTTTAATTCCAATTTTAATTCATGTGCTGTTAGAAGTATAATATTTTGCCCAAGAAATTCATTATTAATAAAATTCATTATCGTCATACTGCTGTTGTGAAGGCTCTTTCTTTAAGTTTCAGTTTCTAAAATGTTTCTGGTGCACTTTTGGGTCTGCAAGTATTCAATACAACTTGCAGTTTCATCTTTGAGTGACGCACTCTTTCTCAACCTCAGAAAACATAAAATAAAAATGAGGGTTAAAAACAACATTTCTGTTTTCAGGCTGCATGGTTTATGATTTACTGTGTCCAAGTTTCATAGGGATTTCACTCTAAATGGCCAGAAACCAACAAGAAGGCAACAAGTGTGAAGTGAGGTCAATATTGTAGCAATAGAGCAACTCTCATTGGAGAGCTGAATGTGTTTGTTTCAAGATGATCCCAAAAGACATTAACTTTATGAATCTTGCAAAAGGATTCAAGTCTACACCCATATACAGTTGTACTAACAAGCCTTGAGCCCAAGCAATCACAGACTGTGTCTCAAGTTAGCCGATTGGGCTGTACACCAGTTTGAAGATAATGCTGATATAAATGGAAAAATCTCATTCTTTGACAAAGACCCAGCCTACAATCATACAAATGCCATGCAGCCCCTAGGCAGCGTTTTCTTTCAAACACTTGCTCTCACCCGACTTTAAATCTTAGCTGATTTACATAAAGTAAGTGTCCAATCTACACTGTTCATGTTTCCACCAAAATGTTCAGTGACATCCATCTGGAATTAAACATTAAAATTAACTATTAATGCCAGAACAATTAACTTACCAACATGTGTTCTGAGCTCTGCACTGGCTGGAAGCCAACAAAACTAATCTGCATTGACAGTATTGTGCCTACACAATAAAGTGTGCTGTAGGCCACATAAATCCTATGAGAAAAGCGCCCTGTGGCCATCAGAGTAAGAACATGGAGCGGAATAAGATTGATGAGGAATACGTAACCGCCCCAAGATGATACCTGTTTGCAAAAAGGGAAAAGTGCATATTGAGCAAATACTGTTAAAAGGCAGATTTTCTAGAAGCTTATTACATACATTAAGTCTAAAATAAATTATAACTTCCAGAGATAAAAATAAAATAATCATTTTATGGCATATTTCTAAACAAGAATTACGGATCACCAAAAATTAGCAATTTTTTTTTTTTCCCCAATGTAAAGGAGCACAAAAGATGTGAACATTTTTAATATTGCGCAGAAAGTTAATAAGTGCTATACTTACCATGTAAAAGTATGCTAATGCTGTTAATGTTGCCCACAGTATTGTTCCAGTTTTCACAGCTTTTATCCACATGTAGTATGTCAACAGCATACAGAAAATGGCTATGCCTGTGGAACATAAATATGACAAGAATAAAATGTGTATGATGCTGTTAAATATATGTGCCCCCCAATAATAATAATAATAATAATAATAATAATAATACTGACAAAGTACAACATACTACCTGTCATTTGAAATATTTAGGTGCAACTAGTAAAACTGTAGTAGTCATTTCATTTACATTCTTGCCAACTAAAAGTTGATGACACCAAGCAAAGGACAGACTTCATCATTATCACAGGACATATCTTCTAGTGCCACTTGCCATATATATATGAACCATGAATTAATTATTCATTAAATGTATCAACTGCTATTTTAATAATCTGATTTCTTGAAAACAACATAGGGTTTTAGTCTCTCTGTAGATCAAGCCTTGTCGCGAGTCTAGGCAGCAATAAGAGATTTCTTCTGGAGTGATATCTACTTCATTATTTGTATTTTTAAGAATGTGGCATGCTCACATTGCAAGATGCTCAATTTTTACAGAACCCAGCATTTTTGTGCACAGGTATAACGACAAGAAATTAATTTAATTCAGTGTTTCTTGAAAATCCTACCAATCTGGAATGAGACATCACTACAATAAGACAGGAAAATGATCCTAGTTGAAATTTCTTTACCTTCTCATTACTCACATTATGATGAACAAAATATGTGGAAGTTGAGCTACTCAGAATACTTATTTGGAACAAGCTCTGATGCGAAACACTCAGCCTTCTCTTTCTCTCTCTCTCTCTCTCTCTCTCTCTCTCTCTCTCTCTCTCTCTCTCTCTCTCTCTCTCTCTCTCTCTCTCCCCCCCCCCCTTTCCCTCTTATGAACAGTTGTCCATAATACATTACTGTAATCACAATGCATGATTGTATTGTAATTAGTGATGAAAGGTAGTAGCTCATAAATTCAGTATGTGTGTAGAGCATAATTTTATGATCACAAACACTTTGTTTAATTGCCACAAAATGAGGTTGTACAAGTGTAAGAGACCAGAAGACACTCAAGGGGGCAAATATGGACCGATCATAGCTTACTGATTATCGACTGTAGACTAAAGATGAAGAAACTGCAAAAAGATAGGAAAGTTAGGAGATGGAACTTTGATAAACTGAAGGAACCAGAGGTTGTCAAAAGTTTCAATGAAGACAAGGACTGATCAAAATGGGAGAAAGTAAGAAGAAGAATGGGTAGCTTTGAGACACACAGACATTAATGCTGCAGAGGATCAGATAGGTAGAAGTACATGGCCTAATAGAATTCATTGGATAACACCGTAGATACTGAACTTTATTGATGAAAGGAGGAAGTATAAAAATGCATCAAGTGAAGCGGGCAAAAAGTACAGGCAGCAAAAAAAAAAAAAAAAAAAAAGAGGTTGACAGGAAGTGCCGATTGGCTAAGCAAGAGTTGCTGGAGGCCAAATGCAAGAGCACAGAAGAATGTATAACTGTAGAAAAGATGGATACAGCTTATAGCCAAACAAAAGAGACATTTGGAGACAAGAAAAGTAGCCGTATCAATATCAAGAACTAAAATGGAAAATCAGTTCTAAGCAAAGAAGGGAAAGCTGAAAGATGGGAGGAATATACAGGGTGGTCAGAAAATGTCTGAAATGCTTGTCAGGACGTTGTAGGGCAGGTTGTACTGAGACATATTAAGAAAAAAAAATTGATACATCGCACCGTTTCCGAGTTATTTATCTTAGAAGTTAGCCAATCACGTTGTTTGGTGCGCAGATTCGAACAGCCCGCAAGAGGCAGCGTTACCAAACGTATTCTCCAAGTGGTTGTCTCACAAGGAGAAGACGCCGACTCGTCATCGCCTAATTCGAATTATGGTATATGCAGTTCACGGACAGAAATGAACGTGATAGCACTGGGAGCTCCAGATGATGAAGCGTTTATGAAAAAATAGCATTTCTTGCGCGGGTCTGGAACAATGTATGACACTTAAGTGAACGCTGTCAGCAAACTGCGGCTGGTATTGTGGGAAGAAGTGAGATCGATAATCAATGATGCAGTGAATGTGGGTTCAAATTCTAGTGTGGAGTTATATGTCAATTTATGCATTACTTGCACTGCAAATAATTGAAAATTATGCACAATACATTGTATTTATTAATATTTCATAGAAAAGACGTGAAAGAGAGAGGCAATGGAATATTTGTTATCGCAAGACAGGACTGTATCACAGCGTCGACAAGGATTCTGGAAATAACTTTCTGAAGAAGGATTGTAATTGAAGCGTACAGGACTTCGTATTTCATTAATTTAATTTCCAGTAGACCGCAACAGCTGCAGGCGAGCATTACGTTCGTGGTTCCACTAAAATCGGAAAACTGGTCATTGTGGATAATAGTTACGGTTGCCAGGAATCCTTTTTGCAGTCGCACATTTTTGCTTGCCTTGCCTTGTTATCCCTTTTATGAACTATTAATAAATACGATATATTGATCATAATTTTGACTTATTTGCGGTGTACGTAATACATAAACTGACAGAAACAAAATAAAAGTAAACACTCCCACACGCAGATTCGATCTTACGCCCCTGGTGTGTTCAATTGCCGAACTGTGTTCTTGCCACTACGAGTAGGTGTCCTCTCCTTGTCAGACCAAACAAGGGACCAATACAAAAACAAACACGTGAAGATATTCAACGGCAATGGGGATCGAATTCGGGCCAATGCATCAGCAATCCCTGCGCTACGATGTACGCTATGCCAACATCCGACGGTAATTCTATCGGCAGTGTAGTGTCCCTTTTTCTAATTGTCATTGGATCGATATTGGGAATCGTACTTATGCAATCGATCTTTGCCGGAAGAGTTCGTTTAGCTGCGAAGGTACAAGGAAGGAGGTGCGGTAGAGCAGTGACGGACGTCGTCGTGACACACAAGTAGTGGTAAAATGGCGCGTCGTCGGTACTCCTTCGAGGAATATGCAGATACACATTTAGCTTACGGCGCTGCGAGTCAATATGCACCAGCTGCCCGGACATCTATCACGCAAGATTTCCCAGCCGCATTATTCCGTGTGTAAATACCTTTTTCGCTGTTGATAGATAGTTAAGGGAGTCTGGAAGTTTTGCTGTACCCAATGTTGATGCTGGACGAGAACGTTATATACAGAACGTTCAGTTCGAAGAAAACTTTCTCGAAATGGTTTCTGCAACACCTAGTACCAGCTCGAAGGCCATTGGTACCATTTTTGGAGTAAGTCAAGTTATTACTACTTTCTTAAAGAATGCCTGCAAACTACACATGGCAAAATTTATCCTTTTGCTTGTCATTACAGGTTTCGCACGGTGTAGTATTGGACGTCTTACACGACGAAATCCTATTTCCGTATCACCTACAGAAGGTGCACGATTTGGTTGAAAAGGACTACCGCTCTCGTTACCAAAATTCCGTGTGGTGTTTAAATAAATGTAAAGAAAATCCACATTTCGCAAAGATGGTGTTGTGGACAGATGAGGCATGTTTCACTAGAGAAGGACCATTCAATTCCCGAAACAGCCACATTTGGATGGACGCAAATCCGCATTGCACTTACATTAAATCCTATCAGCATAGGTTTAGGGTCAACATTTGGGCAGGCACCGTAGGCGACTTTTTGTTGGGTCCCGTCCTACTCCCTCCCCCATTTAAATGGAACGACGTACTTAGCATTCCATGAAAACGTTCTTCCGCTATACTTAAGACATTTCTCTGAGGGTCTGTCAGGGAATGTGGTTCCAACACGATGGCGCACCACCTGACTTTGCTTTTGCTGTACGTAAGTATTTAGATGTGTTGTACCCGCAAAGGTGGATTGGCCGAGGCGGTCCATTCCTCTAGCCAGCTCGTTCACCAGATTTGACACCGTTAGATTTTATCTGTGGGGCCATGTGAAGCAAATCGTTTACGCGACCCCAGTAGACAACTGAAGAGCTTCTTGCGAGGATAATTTTAGCCTTTGATGAAATCAGGGAATCTTTTGATTTCGGAAAGCTTGCGGAGTCAATGACGCAGCATTGAAATGCGTGCCGTCAGGCTGGAGGAGGACACTTTGAGCAGCTACTGTGAATTTAGTGTTACGTTTCGCTCCTGAAAATAACGTTCTTACGTTAAACAGGTGCAAAAATATCAGTTTATTGTTTTATGTTATACATTACTTTCCCTGCATTTGTTACACGTATGACCATTGACTGTGTATGAGGTTTATTGTTTTTCATTATTTATGTCCAAACAGGTACATATTGTTAGACCTTTGTCAGATGCATTTATGAGCAATTATTGAATGTTATGAATACTGTAGCTTTCGGAATAAATGTGAATACTTGGGGCCAATGCCAATGTATTTATGCAAAAAAAGATGTACAGTTCCGTTACTTACATGAAATCCATAATAAATGGTTAGACAAAAATTACAGATATGTTTCCCCATTTGGATAAAAACAAAACGATAACCCTGGTGGGGATCGAACTCAGGACCTTCTGTTCCACGTGTCCAGCTCTCTACCCCCAGACCACAGTGTCTCGCATTACAACAGCCTTTCATATACAAGTTTATACCCATATGACTACAACATGAAGGATACGTTTGGCAATGCTGCCTCTTGTGGGCTGTTCGAATCTGCGCGCCAAATGACGTGATTGGCTAACTTCTAAGCTAAATAACTCTTAAACGGCGTGACGTATCAAATTTTTTTCTTAACATTTATGTCTTAGTACAAACTGCCCTACAACATCCTGACAAGCATTTCAGACATTTTCTGACCACCCTGTATATAGAGGGCCTATACAAGGGAAATGAACTTGAAGGCAATGCTGTAGAAATAGAAGAGGAAGTAGACACAGATGGGATAGGAGACAATACTGCGAAAATAATGACAGAGCAATGAAATACTTGAGTCAAAACAAGGTCCCGGGAGTAGGATGATATTCACTCTGAATTACTGATATCGGTGGGAGAGAGAGTCATGGATAAATTGTTTCTCCTTGTTTGCAAGACATATTAGACAGGGAAAATACCTTCATACCTTAAGAAGGATTTAACAATTCTAATTCTAAAGAAAGCAAAAGAAAGAAAAACTGGTAGAATCCGACATTCTGGAAGATCAGTTTGGAGTTTTTTAGATGAACTGTTGGAACATGCAAGGTAATACATTGCAACTTGTAAATGTAGATCTTAGAAGGTAGGTTAAGGAAAGGCACACCTACATTTCTAGCTTTTGTAGATTTGGAAAAAGCTTTTGACAATGTTGACTGGAATAGAGTCCTTATAAATTCTAAAGGTAGCAGGGGTAAAATATAGGGAATGTGAAGTTATATTCAACTTGTACAAAACCGAGACAGCGGTTATTAGACTCCAAGGGCAAGAAAGGGATGCAGAGGCTGGGAAGGGAGTAAGACAGGGCTGTAGCCTTTCCCCAATTTTATTCAAATTGTACATTGAGCAAGCTGTGAAGGAATGTAAGGAGAAATTTGGAGAAGTAATTTAACTTCAGGGTGAAGAAATAAAAATGTTGCAATTTGTCGAAGACATCGTAATTCCGTCAGAGACAGCAAAGGACCTGGAAGAGCAACTGAACAGAATTGACATCTCTCAAAAGGAGGGTATAAGATGAACATTAACTAGTGTAAAACAAGGGTAATGGAATGTAGCATTTGAAAATCAAGCATTGCCTGATATTAGGCAATGATACAATAAAAGTAGTAGATGAGTTCTGTTATTTGGGTAGCAAAATAACTTCTTATGGCAGAAGTAAAGAAGATATAAAATGCAGAACAGCTATGGAAAGAAAAGCATTTCTGAAGAAGCGAAATTTGTTGACATCAAAAATGTTTCAAATGTTTGTATAGTCTATGGGACTTAACTACGGGGTCATCAGTCCCTAAACTTACAAACTACTTATGAACTAACTAAGACTAAGGACGGCACAAATATCCATGCCCGAGGGGGGATTCGAACCCCCCGACCGTAGTGACCGTGCAGACCGTGACTGGAGCGCCTCAGTCCCCTCGGTCACCGCGGCCAGCTTGTTGACATCCAATATTAATTTAAATGTTAAGAACTATTTTCTGAAGGCATTCATCTTGAGTATAGCATTGTAAAGGAGTGAAACTTGGATGATAAGAAGTTTACCCAAAGAGATTATGAAGCTTTTTAAATGTGGTGCTACAGAGAAATGTTTAAGATTAGATGTGTAGATCACGTAACTAATGAAAAGATACTGAACAGAATTGAGGAGAAAAATTTCTGGCTTGTCTTGACTAAGAAATGATCAATTGTTGGGAAACATTCCGAGACATTAAGGAATTGTCAATTTAGCATTGGAAGGAAGTGTTTGTGGGGTAAAAATCACTTAGGGAGACCAAGAGACAAATGCAGTAATCAGAGATGATGAGGCTTATGCAAGACATAGTGTGGAGAGCTGCATCAATACCAGTTTGCGGACTTAAGACCTCCACCTTCACAACATGTGTTAATTTGACATACACATTGTAACTTAATAAGTGCCTTATTCTCTATGGACCAAGATATGGCTGGAGAACGTTAAGATTTTCTAAAGATGAAAGTAGTGTTATAGTTTCTTATGGGCACAGTACAAACTTACTGTCTAGATATCTCAAAAGGATTCATAACTGGTTTATCGTATAATGGATGGATAGGATGATGTTAGCGCACAACAGCTAGGTCTTTAGCGCCCTGACAAGATAATTATAAGATGAGTGTGATCTAAGAAAAGAGGTAATGAAGAAAAACAAGCAACAGGAAGGTACACATCCAAAATTGTCAAGTGGCATGTTGGACGAAGCAATCACAACAGCAAGTACTTCATGTCAGCAATGTAAGATATCCCACTGAAGCACAGTTATAAATGTACTCTTAAGGCAATTTTAGGGTACAAGGGACTGGTTACCATGTATGGTATATAATATCTTAAACACAACACTGACAATATCACAAACAAATTTGTACGGAAAACAACTCTACTCGACAAATAAAATGCCCGCACAATTTTTCAAATAAGTTCAGTTTTATTTTCTTTCAGAGGTGCACAGTAAGTAGTTTGGCTATGATGGAAAGAGCTGAGGATCTTCTTGCCATAGGTCCAGATTCTATGGGACTGAAGCCATTTGGGTTGAAGATGCTGACTGGACTGGTGTTTCTCATGATTCCCCCAAATCAGGATGAGATAAGGAATAACTATATTAGAAACTGTGTCACACTTCTTTAAATTTATTTGTTGTATCAATGTCAATTGTCAAATTTCTATAGTTTCAAAAAGGATGACTTTTCTTGCAGTTAATACAAACAAAACGAGTCTCCAGCTAAAAATATACACTGCCTGAAAACACATAAAAAATGAAGTACCAGTAACTAAAAAGACATGAGCAACCAAGCAATAATACCTGTGTATGAGAGGTATTAGGCTATGTCTGAATAAAAACAAACAAGCGGATTTTATCTCAATAATACTTTAGCATCTTTGCGTAACCATCAAAGCAAATTAGAAAGCAGATGGTCTAAAGAAGATGCAACACTATGCACCTAATATATTATCTTACCTATGACCAACATCATTAGAATTACACCTCCAATTGTCATTTATTTAACTTTTTTACTTACTTATCTAAGAAAATTGTCAAGAACATGGCACAGGTACAAAATATACATACAACAAGCATATTTCCAGCTGTCATGAATTACCTCAATATGTGAAAATAGATGGCAGATATGAACTACACATGGACTAAATTTGAATGCAAAATTTTCTCTCACACATCTACCTGAGCACTGCAGAGGAATTTCTTGGTAAATTACAGACTGGTTCAAGAAACAACAACTAGGCTGCAGCTAACTAATTTTGTCTTTGGCATACATTCATCCACGAGTGCTAAACCAGCAAGTACACAGAACAATTTGTTAAATTTGGGAAGTAGGAAAGAGATTATAACAGAGCTGAAATTGTGTGAACTAGTCACAAATCATTCCTGGATAGATAGCTCAGAGTATTGCCCACAAAAAGGAAGGTTCCAAATTCAAGTTCCAGTCTGATAAATCATTTTAACGTGCCACAAAATTAAAAAAAGAGGCTCACTGTAGTTCATGTAATAGCACAAGTCAAACAGAATATTATAATTAACTCTAGAGTTAGAAAAATAAAAATCTATGTAAATCACAAAGTAGCATTTCAATAAATAATATACAACTTTAACATTTTTTAACATTTTACATAGTGGCAGAAACAAGAAGGGGCACATTTTGCCCCTTTTCAATTTCTTTACTTATAATAAACAAACCCGAAGATTACTGTTATCAATTAATTGATCTGCAAATGTTCAATTTTGGAAAAGACAATTCTGATATTATTTATTTGTAACTGAAAATTTATAGAAACTTTTTTCTACTTTTGTATTATGAATCTATAGTTTCTTTGAGAATTTTAACTTTGTAAGGTATTTCAATAAAATGTGTGTGCTGAAAATTTTGTTTTTTGTACATGTCGAGTTCAACCAAAGGCCCTCAATTCTGCTATTTGTTTCGTATCTCAATTCCTTCTCTTGGCCTCCATTTATTTTATCTCCTCATCCCTTCTTCAGAAAGGGACAAACAGATCAAAAGCTTGCATAGTATATCCAATTTTATGTGTGAATATCTCCCAAACATGAATATATCTGGAATGAATTACTGGAAGCATCTATGGTGGTCATCTTACAGCTTGGAAACCTCCAAAGCCCTGGTTAGAACTGTGATTAAGTATTATCCCAAGCTTGTTCACTGAACAAAAAGTGAGGCAACATGCAAAACAAGGAGCCAACTGTACTATAATTTGAAATATTTTCACTACACAAACCTTCATTATCATATGACCCAGCAACAGACCTTGAGATGTAGCCAGGCACAATTGAAATCATTGCTGCTGCCACCAATCCAGAAGCAGAATCCTGAAACAGAAGCCTCTAATAACTAAAGCAGACAGACAATAGTGAGGAAAGACGAAGAATTTTCTCCATTACAACAAAACTGCATATATTCATGTTTTTTAATAACTCGTTTGACAACAAGTGTCATGAATGAAGTCATCTTTTAAAGTATATATAGTTTGAGAGTAATTTGAGTACAAGTGTATAATAATGCCTCTCTTTCTCTCTCTAGAGAGAGAGAGAGAGAGAGAGAGAGAGAGAGAGAGAGAGAGAGAGAGAGAGAGAGAGTTTTGTGACAGTATAACATTTCTTTTACATTAACTATTTTATTGCATGTCATGTTGCATGGCCTACAGACACGTTTTCACAGCTTGAATTACATACTTTATCTTGAAAGTGTGTCCCTCTCTGATATATGTTGGAAGTGTGATGAAGGAATAATGGATTTTTTTAAATTTTATTTTTGAGCGCTATACACCTAACCTTCAAGGTTTTTTTTTTTTTTTTATCTTTCTGGTAAACATGTCCATGATCCATGTCATGTTTGTTTTTGTCAGTAAAAGAGGTTATATGTTGAGAGTGCTTTGCAAATTATTACATTCAAAAAGATGGATCAACAAGTTTGCATAAAATTTTCCTTGGAGAATGGAATTAACTGCAGCACACCTGACAAGCTTTTGACAATTATACTATGAGTAAGAAAGTAGTTTATGACTGGTATAAATATTTCTGAATGGGTCAAGAAGCTGATGACCACCCTGAATGTCTTAGCACATCAATTACTGCTGTCAATGTGGAAAAAGTGAATAAAATGGTCTAGGAAGATCTACGAATCACAAGCAGTTTTAAAGCAGCTCTATTGAGGGAGGCTTTCATGGATGTCTACCCACTTCTATTCAGTCCTTCCTTTTGGGAAGGTATTTCAGATACGGTTGAGAGTGCTTTGTCTGGCCGTTTTCAGAAAAAGAACAGAGTCCAGCAAGGGAGTGCTCTAAGCACGACAGCATTTGGCATTGCCATCAACAGCATTAAGTACACCATATGACGACCTGTAGTGTTCCTTGTTTGTGGATGGTTTCTCCATCTTCTGGACAGCCTCCTCCATTACAACAGCTGGACATCAATTGCATTTGACATTTGAAGGAATGGACTAGCACTGTAGGTTTTAAATCTCATTGGGGGGGGGGGGGGGGGGAGGAATTGTTCGTGTCGATCTTAACCGATTCTGGTCTTGTTTTACTTTACCTTTAAGGACAGGGAGAAATGTCAGCCTCACTTTTGACTAGAGCCTAACTTCGTTGCCACACCTTAAGAAATTAAAAATACGATGCATCAATGCTTTAAACCCCCTTAAATATGTTAGCCATAGGTCCTGGGGCACCAACAAAGCATGTCTGCTCCAACTTTACAAGGCATTTGTGTGACCCCAACTTTAATATGGATGCCAGGTTTATAGATCACAGCAAGGCCTCAAAATGCTGGATGCAATACACCACAAAGGTATTGGGCTGTTAACAGGTACTTCCTGCACAAGTCCAGTTTGTGATGTTT